>JASFAT010004479.1:0-223600 GCA_031353405.1 Baronia brevicornis | reverse complement strand
TATCCAACGTACAACGTTGTATTAATGGAACCTACAAACGAAGTATTGGAATGACCCCATTTGAATTGTTATTTGGAGTTAAAATAAAGGACAGAGAAGAAGAGTTTCTCAAATTGATAGAGGAAGAAAACCTTCAAATGTTTAATGAAAATAGACGAGAACTTAGACAAAAAGCAAGGGAATCTATAGAAAAATAAAGAAATACAAGAAGAAAATTTAAGAAGCTATAATAAGAAAAGAAAGGAAGCGATTTCTTACAACGAAGGTGATCTTGTTGCAATCAAAAAGACACAGTTTTCTCAAGGTGCGAAACTTTTTCCAAAATTCCTAGAGCCATACGAAGTAATCGCTAAGAAACCAAATGACTGATACATCGTGAAGAAGGTGGGCAATGGGGAAGAACCCATCAACACGTCAACTTCTGCAGACTTAATGAAGCCATGGATTATGGTAGAAGATGATGAAAATTCGTCTGGGACAGACGAATGAGCAGGATAGCCGTGTGGTTAATTTAAGATTTATTTTACTTTAGTTATTTTTCTAGTTTGTCTATGATATAGTCTATGGTATAGAATAGTATAGTTTAAAAAAAAAAGGAGTGTCAAAAGAAAGAATATAGAATGTGTGTCGGGTGTTAAGAAAAAGTTAAATAAAAGTGTTTCCAACTAAACTTATTGTTTTGAGCCACATCTCACATATATATATATATATATATATATATATATATATATATATATATATATATATATATATATATATATATATATATATATATATATATATATATAATATATGTAATAAAATTGTCAATGTTTCTTGTTATGCATGTTTTGATAAGCGTTAACGTATATAATACACAGCCACCGTTGGGACATAAACGTGAACAACTGCTTCGCGAACATCTGCGATGCGCAATTCCTCTACGACTATGAATACTTAGGCAACACGCCTCGTCTTGTCATCACGCCTCTGACTGACCGCTGTTACATCACCTTGACGCAGGTTTGTATAATCAATTATTATCTAATAAGTATTTCTTAAAGGCCAACGATGCTTCTTTTTTTCCTCCGGAACTCAGACGCTCACCGTACGAAACGCGGTAGCTAAGCTACCACTCAGACGTCGGTTTGCTGCGGAAGTGTAGTCCTTCCCCGGGCGAGCCGGCCCATTTATGCTACAGACAAATATTATGCCATTCTTGACAAAGTATTCGTCTGCAGCGTTGCTCTACCACTATTATCTTCTAGATGTCTATGGGCGGCGTTCACTCGGACGACACGCTTGAACATTTACTCTCCTATCCCATAAACAAATCTAATAGTTGCCAAAAAGAACATTGGTTTAATGTACAAACCCTCTTACGAAAGAATTAGATATGATTTAAAAAAAATAATATCGAAGATCTATAAAACTTTGAAACGGAAGTAAAAGCACTACAAAAAATAAAACATCTTTTCTCATTTCTAACTAAATCTTATTATATGTAATATTTTAAAAATCAAAAATGTATCAATAATCAGAATTTACATATCTATAAATTCTATATAGTATAACCTTTTTGGCGTCAGCGTCTCTGGCATAAATTGGTTAATCTTATGGAACATTGAGTATTGTACCTTTAAGAGATTTCAAAAATCTAGTTTTAATTTTATTGATCGAATGCAGAGCCTTCATCTCATAATGGGTGGAGCTCCAGCCGGACCAGCTGGTACCGGAAAGACAGAGACCACTAAGGATTTAGGACGTGCACTTGGCATCATGGTCTACGTGTTCAACTGCTCAGAACAAATGGACTACAAGTCCTGTGGGAATATTTATAAAGGTATTTCTTTGACTGCTATTGACTATAGTGTATAGCTAACTTAAAGAGAAGTATGCAATGTGTTTGGCAGTTGTATCGTTCAAATTCTAGCAAGATTCGGCAAAATCTATTTAACTTTTTAAAAAGGACATTAGCAATTAACAACAAAACATCTATGTTTTGTTGTTAATTGCTGACTGAAACAATTAAATGTGTTTTTGTGTTCAAAATCAGCTTGAACCATAAAATTAGTTGTAAATGACTATGCTGTTTGATAACGTAAGAAATGATTCATAATTGTTAGTTTTATAAAATCAATTTCTGGTTGGAATCAAATTTTGTGATTATCCATTTTCTCGTTTTCTTCCTAGACATAAATTTTTATCATAAGTTGTCGATGTTGATTCGCGAAGAAAGAGTTTGCGCATATACATACTTAAGTAATTAATGTAGGGTGAAATTTAAATTTTTAGCGGTAGCAGCTTTGAATCGTCACTATAGCTGAAGTGAGTGATAATACAAAACATAACGAAACGGGGACACCCACACCCTGTGCAGAGGTGTGGATCGAGCTTCGGAGCTCGGAAATCGAGTATTACTACTCGCGCAGCATCTCAATGGGGCGACCGCCCCACAGTCCTAGGTGCCGCTGTTCCCAGCGTCTTTTAGGCGTCCTTTAGCGACTTCGCGTCGTCGATATATCCGAAAGCTATGGACACCTATTCCTACGTTGGGTCCGTCGCTGGCCCACCCCCTTCGTGGGAGCCAGGCGGCGACGGGAGAATTTCGTGTGGGAGCGTCCCGTCCCTCAGGTCGACAGCTCACAAAACATAAGATAATGATCATAATATTTTTGTTTTATATATGAATAAAATTTAAAAATAAATTTGAAGGTCTCTGTCAAACCGGAGCATGGGGCTGCTTTGACGAATTCAACAGAATATCAGTGGAAGTGCTATCGGTAGTGTCAGTGCAGGTGAAGTCAGTATTGGACGCGATAAAGACTAAAAAGAAGAAGTTTGACTTTATGGGCGAATACATTTCAATAATTCCCACTGTCGGCATGTTTATTACTATGAATCCTGGCTACGCGGGCAGGACTGAGCTGCCTGAGAATTTGAAGGCCCTGTTTCGGTAAGAATTTGATTTCATAGAAAGAAATCTTGCTTTTTACGCATGAAAATATAATTAGCATGTTATTAAGACTGACAATTTAAATTGAAAATTGTTGAGTTTATTACTGGTTTAAATGAATCTTGTGATTTGGTGGTAGATATAAAAAAAGATGGTTTTAATTTTTTTTTAAGTTTGATGGTTCCCGGTATAAATACGAATATAGCAGTGGGTGGGAAACAATGATACCTGAGTAATAAAAATAAATCTGCAACCCGCCTTCCAAGTGTGGATTTTGTGACAACGCCCATTATTTCAAGACCTGCCTTCCTGTTATAGCTGTATTGATCGATTAGTTGATATTTCTACCAAAATAAACCCCTTAAATAGCTATTTTATATTTGAAGTAAGTAATTTAAGGGCATTATTAGTAGACTCACTTAACGGTTGTCTTCTGTAGAGTCTACTATACCTGAAGATGCCTCGTGTTGAGGTGAAACACATGTCGTTTGCAAGGTGGAAAAATGGTAGTGTGTTATGTATAGTGGTTGGTAGGTGTAGAGTTGCTGACGGCCGTTATTCGGTAAGATTTAGTTTAAGTTCCCTGTAAATCAGCAGGAAAACACACATTATTAATTTTCTACTGCTGTTTGCTTGTTGCGGATCTTAGCTAAATAAAAGTTCTAACTGTCCACATAGTAATGGATTTCCGCAAAGTAACGTCTGACTCCTTTAATCATGTTCTTTTTCATTTTAGACCATGCGCTATGGTTGTACCGGACTTCGAACTTATCTGCGAGATTATGTTAGTGGCTGAAGGCTTCCAGGAGGCGCGTTTGTTGGCGCGCAAGTTCATCACGTTGTACATGCTGTGCCGTGAACTGCTCTCCAAACAAGATCACTACGATTGGGGTTTGCGGGCCATCAAGTCTGTGCTCGTTGTTGCTGGCTCCCTCAAGGTATCTCACCCTAATTTATACAATAATACAACCTGAAACTTCCTTTTATTTAAATTGACACAAAAAAGCGAAAACGTAGTAAACCGACAAATTAAAACTTACCATAAAAAATGTAACTGATCACTCAAAAATGTAGTGTTTATAGTGGTCGTAGAGCTGTGAAACTTAGACTATTCGACACAGTATCTTTTTAGGCTCTAGGAAAAAGAGCTGAAGAAAGGGTTGTGCAGTGGATTATACATCGTGACTTTTTAATTATCCGAAAAAATTAAGCAATATATTCAGTTATCGATATACATTAAATTTGGCGAATAAAAAAATTTTTTATTTTTATGAATTGATATGATTTTATATTTATTAAAAATTACACAACAAAAAATCTTGCTAATTCAAATAGACATCATTATCATTCTAATATGAACTGAACCCAAGCCAACCTAATTTGGTCGCGTAATATTTACGTACGGAAGGGATAACTATGAATAAAAACAATTTGCGCAACTTGCCGATAAAAGACGTTTTTTCTCTTTCGGCGCCATACTTATGAATACATGCGTCTCATGCATAGTAGTAAACAAATACTACGAAGATGGCGTACAAGTATTTGATGCATTTACAGGATTTTTTTGAAGTCCCATAAAACAATATTTTTGTATGAACGCTATAATATTTGAATGTTACTTACTGACATACATATTTTTACAAACGCGAATTTTAGTTTTCTCGGGTAATTAAAAAGTCACGGTGTATATTTACAAAAAAATGAGCGGCGAGCCGAGCGGTTTTTCTACATTATTGTTAATAATTTAGTTCTAAAGAAAAGAGGTTTTTATAGCCAAAATATGTTACTGGCACTTAATAGTCTGGGTATGAAAAAAAAAAATTTCAAATTCAAACTAAAATCAGTTTTGTCTATTGCATCAAGTATTTAAATAATGATATTATTTAATTACTTGATGCAATAGACAAAATTAAATTCTAATACGCCGTACATATACGTAACAAAGTGAGGACCATAGATGTGGCGTGATTTTGTGGCAGGTGCATTGTTAGAAAATAATTAGTATTATTTTCCGGGCACTTTAGGACCCGTAAATTTAATTAATTAATAGATGTAACAATCAACTGTTGAACATTACCAGCATATCTATGCTGTTTGAAAGAGTTATGTATTCATAGTAAAATACACTATAACATAATGAATATTAAGAAAGTACAGCCCACAGTGAAAATAATGCTCGGATCTTTAGTGAGTGCTTCGTATTATCATTTAAGTCTGCTTGCGTGTCGTTTGTCGAGTTGATTTGTCAAAAATATATCTATTTCAGCGAGGAGATCGTCTAAGACCGGAAGACCAAGTTTTAATGAGGGCGCTAAGAGATTTTAACATTCCGAAGATTGTAACGGACGACACGCCTGTATTCATGGGACTGATTGGAGACTTGTTCCCAGCGCTTGACGTGCCGAGGAAGCGAGATCTAGACTTCGAGAAAAGCTTGGTTGAAGGTGCTATCTCTATGAAGCTTCAGCCAGAGCCGGGTTTTATATTGAAGGTAAAGAAAAAGTTTTTTGTCTCTCGAAAAAGGTATTTTTCGTTTATATAATGAATTTGTTAAATGCATTTTATGTGATCAAAGTAAAGAAAATTACATTTTCAGCCGTACTAACGTAATTTATTCTAAATTTTGATGATATTATTATTATATGTTTCTAATATTTTGATGATATTATTATAATATGTTTCTAATGGTATTAATACACCGATATTTTGTTTATTATTAATTATTTATAATTAATTCTAATTTTTATAATTCTAATGTCAATTCTCGATAAAATGTTGACATCTTGTCTTTCTAATATTTTCCTGTAAATTAACGAGTTTCTATTGCATATTCATAATTGAATATTCTATTTATTTTTATTGGCGAAGGGTGATTGACGATTTTTAACAATTTTCTTTTTTTATATTATACAATTCACAACTTTATACTGGGCACGGGGTCAACATCACAAATTTATATAATTATCAACACTAAATCTATGAACATAAAATTTCAGATGGTCCAACTGGTGGAGCTTTTTGCTGTTCGACACTCTGTATTCATCGTAGGCTTCGCTGGTACGGGCAAGTCTATGGTGTGGCAATGTCTGCACAAAACGTACCATATGCTCAAGATGAAACCGTTCTACAATGATTTGGACCCGAAGGCGGTTACCAATGACGAGCTGTTCGGGGTCATCAACCCAGCCACGCGCGAGTGGAAAGATGGTCTGTTCTCAACCATCATGCGCGACATGGCTAATATGGGCGGTGACGGACCGAAATGGATCGTGCTTGACGGCGACATCGATCCCATGTGGATTGAAAGTTTGAATACACTCATGGACGATAATAAGGTATGTCTATACTTGTATATAAAATAAATAAAATAAAATAGCCTTTATTTTCTGAATCTTAATTAACATTTATTTTTATTAAGTAATCTTATATCTAAAAAACTTAAAAACTATTGTTGTTTTTGTGCAGTTTTTCTTTCGACATAGACCTCCACTAATGCTTCCCATTTTATTTTTTCTTTTGCTACCCTAAGACAATTAGGCACGGCTAGTTTATAAAAGTTCCCCTCTTCATTTCGTTTATTTCTATTATGTCCCATTTAATATCTTAGATTGCAGTTTCTAGTCCGTTAGAGTAGTTCTCAATGATCTTATGTTATATGTAGCTATATAGATATCGCCTTCCTTATTTCTATTTATGTTTGACTTTAGAGGGTCTTGGCCATTTTCCTCTACGAGGAGCAGTCGGCTTAGAGGAGGAAGTTGTTTTGTTGTTTCTTTTTCTTTTTGTTGTTGCGTTTTATTGTTTGTTACTATTGTTCGATGTTTGACTGAATAATTTTGAGCGAGTTTGACCTGTTTCTCATCACATCAAATAAATGCATTCTTGGTATTGGTTCTATATGTTTTAAATGAACCGATGGCCTGTTGTTTTTTTAGTTGCGTTGAGAAACATCTGCCTCCCCAAACTCTTCAAATATCTGAAGAGTTTGGGGAGGCAGATGTTTCTCTTTTCTTTGTTACTATTAGTTTCTTTTACTAATCACCTTGTCTTAATTCAGAAATGCTATTTTACCTTTTTTCCTTTCTTCAACCAGCTTTAGCTGGAGATTTTTGTTTTTAGATAAGGAAGTTTTGGCAAAATACATAGATATATTTAGACATAAATAAAATCAATGTCTGTTATCAATTTTAATATAACTTTTCCCATTCCTTTATTACCTCCTATGAATTCCTTTCGCTTTTCCCATTTATTCCTAAGGTAGGCAACGCATCTGCCGTGCTCTTTCTTAGTCTCGCAGACGTGACCCGCTTATTCGTTTCCCTATCGTTTCTATAAAAAAGGAGGCGTCATAGGACGCTTGGTAGATGTGAAACATTGAAAATGGCTCGGTCTCACTGTATGCTCACGGCTACGTGTAAGTAACCCTGTATAGAGTCGAATGTATAGAGAGCGTAGCCTGAATCAAGACGACGTCTCAGTTTACAATTTCGCTCCCATACTCCGCGATAAGATGTTACCGTTTTTTGTATATAGGTGCTTACCCTGGCGAGCAATGAACGAATCGCCCTTACAAAGTCAATGCGGCTGCTCTTCGAGATATCGAACCTCCGGACCGCGACTCCGGCGACTGTATCGCGCGCCGGTATACTATACATTAATCCACAGGACTTGGGCTGGAATCCGTAAATATACTGTTATAAGTACTACTATAAGTCCTTAGTAAATACATTTAATTTAGTACAGTTTAATATGATCTATTAAATTAATATAACGATTTTCGAGTATTGACATTACATTTACATTACACACTGACGTGAATTTAATTAAATGAAATGAAAAACTTTTAGTAATTACTTACAACACAAGGAAAAAAAGCATAAACATTCACATAGTAATACATACTAATAAAAAACAAATTAACAAAAACAATATTTTTTTTGATATCTGTGTCATATATACCGTTTCCGCTTTTACCTTACGTGGATTAACACTAATTATTAATAAACTAACTTGACGAAGTCACACGCCTTACAGAAGTTCTACCGAATTGTCACAGATTGATTATGATACATATTGAATATTTAGGTTCGTCGCTTCGTGGATCGAAACGAGCCGCGACGATGAATCCGAAAAGGCAATGCTGACGGTTATGTTCGACAAGTACATTCCACCACTATTGGAGACAGCCAAGAAGTACAAGCGCATCACACCTCTCACAGAGTTGCAGCAGATACAGCTCACCTGTTACCTGCTCGAATGCTTCCTCAACAAGACCTTACTGCCGACTGACTGCCCTAAAGAATGGTGAGCGATTATAATCTTTTCTTGTAATGTTATGATTTTGTTATATGTTAGTTATATGGCTTCTCTAATTAAAATTAAAATTCAAAATTATTTATTGCGACATAAGAATTTAAATTTCATTTATCTAACATCAGTCTGTTATCAAAAAAGCTTTACCACCATTTCGTAATGAGGTTCCTCTGAAATTCCTTCTCAGATTGAATAATAATCGAAATGTTGCTAATCTTTAGTTTATTTCTTAACAGTTTATTATGAATTCTACTTTTTTTTATTTATAAATAATAGTGAAGTAAAGCGTGGAAATATGATTGCTCACAGAATTTCAGTTACACACGTATAGGCAGTCAGATATAATTTGGATTGTTTCGTATCAAATATGTAATGTATCCACTTTAATTTCTTTATAAATAAAAGGAAGAGATAAAGACGTGATAAACTGACGCCTGTTTCTCGGTAAGTAATACACTTCTTCGCAAACACAATACTATTTTTCTGCTTTGTCTTCATGTGATCTTAGCTAAGTAAGTTTGACTGTTCGTCTCATCTAGGCTAGCAAAGAGCAGAAAAACTTTATGAGAACCTTATAAGCAAAAACGTATTACTTTCTTAAGAAGTAGACATGCTTCTTATTCTTATTACCTTAGAAACAAAGAGATTCAATTCGGAACTTCTTGCTTAGATAAAGAAATACATAGACGATTAGACGTAGATTAATTCCTTCATAACTTTCAGGTATGAAATGTACTTCGTATTCTGCGTGGTGTGGGGATTCGGATCCGCTCTGTTCCAAGACCAGCTTGTGGACTGGCGCAATGAATTCAGCAAATGGTTCTGTAACGAATTTAAACAGATCAAGTTCCCATCATCTGGCAACGTGTTCAGCTTTTTCATCGACCCCGAAACAAAGAAATTCTTGCCGTGGTCGGAGAAGGTGGAAGCATTCGAACTCGACCCAGATCTACCTTTGCAGGTAAGTTTAGTGTATATTTTATAATAATTTTCAATACCAACTTCTTCTGTTTTTTTATTAGGTCGGGGCAAAAGTATTTTCGTATTGTTCATACAAAGGAAAATATTTTTTAGGTATAATTTTTTATTTATTTATACTATGTTTGTGCCGTTTTGATCGATGACTTGTTGCCATCTTGTGGGTAGTACCATATATCCCATTCCTGTTTTGAGATTTTTGATTAAAAAAATCTGACAGGCAGTGTTCACAATGTTCTTTTGAGGTTAGCTTTATGCTTCTATATAAAGAAAGAAAAAATATATTCTATATTATATAGACGTAAAACTGTTTTATGATCAACATCCAGCTCCTTAGAAATATCGTAGCTACTAATATGTCGATCTTGCTCCATTTTCTCAAAGATGGCACTGATTTTATCTGTGACAGGGCGGCGTCCAGAGCGAACCTCATCTTTCACACTAACATTTCCAGACTTGAAACGCTTGAACCACATTTGTGCTACTCTTATTGATACCGCATTAGGTCTGTAAACCGCACAAATTTTATTCGCGGCGTTCGTCGCATTTTTGCCTTTTCTTAATAAAACTTTAAAATGTACCGAATTTCTTCGTCACATACGTTCATTTTGCTGGCTTGAAAAACAATTGAAAAATGGCGGGAACTAGTTTTGTTTTTATTTATTGCATCTTCAGAATGTCACATTTAATGGTATTAAAGACCAACCAGTTACATTCAGTACAGCCAAAAAGGTTTGATTACTAATAATATATTCAAAATACGAAAATACTTTTGCCGCGACCTATCATGGCAAACCTTTCTTGATTCCTCCACAGTCATCCATCTATTCATCCATTCCTCCTCTCACATTCATTGTAGCTTTCCGGCTTTCCGTTAGTCATATCTCGCCCCGTGGGAATCAAGATGTGACTTGGTAGCAATTATTTAACCCTTAATATTTTGATTCCGGGATAGAGTAGAGCCACCTCATTTCTTCCCGTGAGTGTCTCAAGAGGTGACTGTGGGAGAAAATAAAATTAAATAAGCAACCGTGTCTACTTGAAAATAAAAACAAATCTTCGATTTTTTACAGAGACCATCATCCAGCAGTGCACTGTTACTTCTGAGACATATGATATTGATGATTGTAATATTATAGGATGATATTTAATGTTAAAATAACCTTACTGACCTATGACTTATTAATTATGCAAAGCCTATTAATATGGTTGTAGGTATAATTATTATATTAAACTACACCATATTAATAAAAAAAACGAAAACGTAGTAAACCGCAAAATTGACAACTTACCACCAGAGCCAAAAACACTTTAGATTTCTGAAAAAATCCTATCTTAACACTCAAATACAGTCAGTATCAACGATGTACAAAATTTTCTATTCAGATAGATAGATATACAGATCATTCGACGCAGTATTGTTTTCGATCCGATTACGCAATAAATTTTTTTGACATGTATCATTTACAGCGTTTTCTTTATTTTGCGTCGATATATATTGGTCGAATACCTATTTGCCTAAGTAGAGCATCTATCAGTTACGCGCAGTGAACCTTAAGGAGTCTCTATGATATTGACATTAGATATTCATAAATATGATTATAATCATTTGGGCAATTTACAGTCATGTTTGGTATCGACATCGGAAACAACACGCATCCGCTTTTTTATGGACCTTCTTATTGCCAAGCAAAAGCCGGTGATGTTGGTGGGTTCAGCAGGCAGTGGAAAAACCGTCAGTGTTGCCGCCAAACTTAATTCTCTGCCCGACTCTTACGCCATCACAAACGTACCACTCAACTTCTACACTACGTCTGGTAAGTCATTTATATTGGAACATTATTATGAATGATTATTTATATTTGAGTTATATACAGAAGTGCATACAAAAAGACTTTTTATATTATCACTTTGTAGCAATAAATCCTACAAAGTGATAATATTTGATTCGAAGATGTTAATGCTGGTAGCATATTGGCTTTAACAGCTTTATCGACTACTGGGCCCGCGGGCTCGGAGCCCGAGGAGTGATAATATAAAATGTATTTTTTGCACAGTAGCAAAGTTTCTAAATATTATTCGAGTTGTTGTTAACCATACCAAATAAGCTTATAAGACAATTTCTAGAAAAATGTTCTGCATCAATAATGCAATGGAGGATACGAACTCAAGACTTACAGATCGTAAACCCGAACCTTGCTAACTGAGCTATTGTAGCTTTGTTGTAGAAACATATACATCAGCTCATATAAGATTTATAAATCTCAGACAGTCGAGAAACTCAATTTCGATGAGATTGTATTAAAATTATTTATATCATTAGTCTAATGGAGGATACGAACGTACGACGTACAGATCGTAGGCCCGAACTTTATCAACTGAACTCATGCTGTTTATCTTCTTATGTCTTATTTTTGAAATTGTAGAAAGATTATTTTTACTTTAATATTATAATTGCTATTAAAAGTTGTTTACGAATAAATTAAACACTATCGTTAATTAATATTATCGACTAACAATCTAAGAAATAAAAAATCGTTTTTTTTATGGGATAGGAGGGCAAACGAGCAAGCATGTCGCCTGATGGAAAGCAATCAACGCCGCCCATGGACAACCGCTACACCGCAGGAGTCGCGAAAGCGCTGCCGGCCTTTTAGGTATGTATAGGTTTGTTTTTTGTAGGTTCTAATGTCGTAACGGTTCGGAAAGACCGCCAACGGTAGCTGGTTCCATAAACTGGTGGTGCGTGGGAAGAAGTTGCGAGAAAAACTCACCGTAGTAGATCGCCACACATCCAGATAGTGGGGATGAAATTTTTGTTTACGGTGAATTGTGCGGTTGTGGAATTCGGCGGCGGGAATTATTCCAAACAATTCCTCGGAGCACTCCCCATGATCGAAGTGGTAAAAAATGCTGATATGTAATGGTCAAATCGTATGGCATTGCGAGCTATATTCCACTTTAGATGTTTTATATTACAGAAATGATCCAAAAAGTTTTGGAGAAGCCCTTGGAAAAGAAGTCCGGTCACAATTTCGGACCGCCCGGTAGCAAGTTTATGATATACTTTGTAGATGACATGAACATGCCCGAAGTAGACAAATACGGAACCGTGCAGCCGCACACGCTTATTCGTGAATTTATGGATTACAAGCACTGGTGACGTACTTCTTCTTCCTCCTTAAAGTCGATACTTTCAAATGAAATCACTTCGATTCTGAACTTGATGACTCTAGATACTATATAATCACACTCTACTCCCGGCTAGACTAAAAAACCGTAAAAGCTTTGTTTGGTAGAAAAAAAACCCAGCTGAAGAGAGAGTTGGGCGGTGGAAAATGAAACATCTTGTCCCCCCAACTTCATATGTCAGCAAGAGAATCTTCCGCCTCTTTACGACCTACAATGGCCTACGTGGTGATCTCTTAACAGACTCCGTACACAGGTGGGCCGTTGGAGACATATATGCAAATGGAGCCGATAATACCGCACCGCAGTGTGTGGGGCGTGATTGTAGGGTCATAAATCAGTCAATGGAGCATCCGTTTGACTGCTAACTGTGCCCTAACATTGCAAGATCTTATGGAGGCGAATACTGCTTCCATTGCAGTGAAGAATTACTGGCGGAAAAAATATAGGTCAAACCATTGACACGAAAATAAATATAAAAAATTAGTAGTAGTAGCTCGATCTTTAACTTCTCGAACCCAGCCAGCTGGCAGAATTTTTGCCAGCTGCCCTGCGCAGGTCGTCGCTTCATCATGGTCGTATCCCTATGTTTGTCTAGATGTAGCCCCACTCTAAAGTTTTCGGAAATTACATATAAATGTATAAAATTTGTACTGTATTCGTAATGTTTTATAATTAAGCCTCCAATGATGTATTTTTAACTATCACTGTTATTTATCAGGTACGATAGACAGAAGTTATCGTTAAAAGACATATCAAACTGCATGTTCCTCTCCAGCATGAATCCAACGGCCGGCTCTTTCACAATCGACTCACGTTTGCAAAGACACTTTTGCACTTTCGCAGTCAGGTAATGTTTATTTTGAGTTTTAGTTTTTTTTTAATAATATTTAGAAATAAAATGGTGATAAATAATCAACGCCGCCCATGGAGTATCTAAGAATGTGAAAAAAGGGAGGGGAAGAAGAAGTTAAAAGTAGGGGAAAGGAGTTGTTACTCCATATACATGCACTCACTATAATTCTCCGATCTAGTCCATTTATGCATAACTCTACTGTCATCAAACACTTAACTTGTTGTTTATTAGGTGTGCAATATATCTCCCATTTCATGGGCACGTGACTATTCATTTTTGGATGAATGGAACCCGCCACCGACATTCCGAAAGCGGTAGCTTCGCTTTTAAGCCAATTAGATTGTCAGTACTTTTCTTTTCTTTGATGACAATTAGTTGTAATTATTATGCCAGTGTCAAGTAAAATAGGATAACGTGAAATTTCCTAAAATATTATATAACTAGTGAAATATAACTATTCTACCAAAGCTTGTATCGTGACTTTTTCAGTCAACTTAAAAAGTCACGATACAAGCATTTATTTCATATCACTTCGCCTATACGCCTTAATCGAACGATATTGCATAATACACCACCACAATTAAAAGATTATGAAAATTAAATAACACTACGTCGCAGATGTAAATTGGTGGGAACAGTATTGTCAACACTTGCTTAAAGACTTTTAATTATTGATTTTAGTTTTCCAGCATTGGACGCCTGCTTTCATATTTACAAGCAGATCCTCTCCCAGCACTTAGCCAATCCGTTGAACAAATATGGCGTGGCCGTTCAAAGGTATGCGGATACGGTGGTTAACACGGCACTGGCGCTCCACAACAAGTTGTCCTCAACCTTCTTGCCGACAGCCATCAAGTTTCACTACATATTCAACTTGAGGGATCTGTCAAATATATTCCAAGTATGTATGTATTTCCTTTCTAAGGCGTAAGCCATAACGTGAACGAAGCGAAACAAAGCTTACCTTCATTAAGCTTCGCTCATATAGCGACTGCACCGCAATAAGAGCAAAGATAAACGAATTTTGATACGTTTTCTTACCGGTGTGACCTGCGCCTTATGGCGTTAAAACGTTGCATATTTAAATACTTCATTGACGTTATAAGGGGGGCATTCTGAAGCGAAATAAAGCTAAATTTATATAGCGTCGCTCAAATAGCTACCGCGCCTTTTCGTCCTTCTTTTCACACCACGAAGTACATACAAAGTCAACTACAAACTATGCGAACTGGTGAACCCGAAGATCCAAGAAAAGCGAAGTTCCGCTCCCCGCGCGCCAGTAAAGAGAGGCCCCTATGCGCTACATTTCGTTTATTTCGCTGAGCTTTGCTTAGCTCTCATAATCGAGCAACAAGAGCGAAGCTAACAGAACTTAGATACGTTTTCTTCCCAGTGTGGCTTATGCCTAATGGTGTTAAAACATTGCATAATTAAATATTTCATTCACTTCTAAGGGCATTCTATACACGACTGGCGACACTATCAAAATGAGTGCCGAAATGATCCGACTATGGATGCATGAGGCGACGCGAGTCTACTCCGACAAATTGGTAGATGCCGCTGATATTGATGCCTTCAACAAGCTGATCGCGGACACTGTAAAGAAGAATTGTGAGGTGTGTCACCATATTGGTATATTTTTAAATTGAGAAATAAAAATGTGTAAGTGAATTCAATGAGTTCACAGAATCAAGAATTACATCTAAATTTAAGAATAATAAAAAAGGACGATTATATAATGACGAGTATGACCTCTCCTTGCAGCGGTTACGACATGTAATCGTCTTGGCATGCTTTCCATCAGGCTTTTCAGGGTCTCCTGTTGAATGAGTTCCCACTCAGCCGAGATCACACGTTTAAGGACCCTGATGTTTTGCGAAGGTGATTGGACAGATTGTACTCGTCTTTTTAGGAGGTCCCAGATGTGCTCAATGGGGTTAAGGTCGAAGCTCCGCGTTGACCACTTCAAATCTATGTCGCCAGAATGGTGGGCCCGACCATTATCATCCATGTAAATGTCATCTTCTCCAATTACAGTCAGTGTGGGTTGTGCATTTTGACAAAGGATTTCTGTTATGTACCTTTGCGCATTAAGTGATCCATTTAATTGAATTATCTCGGTAGGATACCCGAAAGTTACGCCCGCCTAAAATATTCAAACGAATTCAAGAATTAATATAATTATGTCTATAACACGTGTGCTAAGAAATAGTCCAATGGAGCATACGAGCTCCCGACGTGCAGGTCATAAGCCCAAACCTTGTCGACTGAACTCTTATTGCCTTCTTGTAGTAATAAATACATCATCTTATATAAGATTTGTAAATCTCAGGCGGTCGAGTAACTCGCATCATGTTTGACAGGATTTCGATGAGAATGTAGTATTCCAAAAGCCGCTCATTTTCTGCCACTTTGCGGAGGGAATTGGCGACCCTAAGTATAATCCCATCCGAGAGTGGCCGCAACTCAAGCGATTGCTGGACGAGTCTCTATCGTCTTACAACGATCTTGTCGCCACCATGAACCTCGTGCTCTTCGAGGATGCTATGCAACATATTTGTCGGTAAGTGTTATGCTACCCTTAGCTCTGTTATTGTTTACCTTGGGTATTCTCATAAGTTAAAAACTTTAAAATGACGAGTCCGGTATTTATCTTTTTTATTACATATCTTTTGAACCAAGGCTTCTGAGTTCCAATCTCGGTCGAAACTAAAATTTGTTTTATTAACTAAAATTATTTTTCGTGTCCCTGGATGTAATCTATGTATCTATGTACTATATGTCCATCGTAACCAGTATGTACTAACTTAGTACATACTGGTGGGAATTCTCCAATTGTATTAAAAAGATCGATCCATTATATATTGGGGGATTAGACCGAGCCTTCTGTGTATCACTTTCGCCGTTTTTACGATATTTGCAGCTTTCTCGCTTTTAAAGATTTTCAATCAGATCAGATTTGTGTAAAAGATAGTGTTTGTTGATTAAGGGTGTAAGATATAAGTTTTTATTAAATATTTTTTTCTTTCATACAATAGTATAAACCGCATACTTGAAGCTCCAAGAGGTAACGCTTTGCTAATCGGCGTGGGCGGTTCGGGAAAACAGTCGCTATCCAGACTCTCCTCTTTCATTTCTTCGCTTGAAGTATTCCAACTTCAACTACGGAAGGGATACGGCATGAACGATTTGAAAGTTGACTTGGGTAATATTAACATTAATTATAATTTTGTTTACAAAAATTTTAAAAGGTACGATCTTCTCTTACGAATACAGTTACGATCTTGTGTGATACGTGTTGTAATAGGTCTAATTAACTTTAGCTGTTATCCACATCGTTGTGGTTTTATCAGAAAATAATTTAATGTATATAATCATTGCCAACGTAATTGTGTATCTTTACTCTATTGGCTAATGTTAAGTGGAATCCTGTATATCACGAGATCATGCAATGGAGGCTGGCACGTAAACTGCTTAAATTTCACTTTTCTTGATCTTTTAACTGCATATATTTTATTAACTATTTAATTAATGTACAGCCGGTCTATACATTAAGGCGGGCCTCAAGAACATAGGCAATGTGTTCCTGATGACGGATGCGCAAGTTGCGGAAGAGCGCTTTCTAGTTCTCATCAACGATCTGCTCGCGTCTGGTGAGATACCTGAACTTCTTGCTGAGGACGAAGTGGAAAACATTATCAATGGCGTAAGAGGAGAGGTCAGTTTGATTATGCGTCCAACGCTCATAAAATATGCGATCTTTGATCTGTTTGTTTGATGTTTGATCGTTCAATATTGTGAATATAAGTATCTACTAATTTTTTTTAAACCTTTTCATAACTTTAAATTATTTGATTAATGGAGTCAGGTATATTGCTTTGCGGAAATCCATAACTATCTGGACAGATTTTTCTTTTCTTTTCTTTTCTTTGATGGCAATTAGTTACAACTATTATGCCAGTGTCAAGTAATATACAATAATATCCAATCTCTTGAAATGTAACAAGTCAGTTCATGACGTTACGTCTTGATAAATTGGTGGCAATTTTATCAAAATGGACTTTTCAGTCAACTTAAAAACTTATGATATACGAATTTATTTCATATCACTTTACTTATACACCTTAATCGAACTATATTGCATAATACGCCACCACAATTAAACAATATAACTGATAATAATATAAGATTATGAAAATGAAATAAAAACACAACGTCACTGATGTAAGTTGGCGGAAAAATTCTGGACAGTTAGAATTTTTACTCACTAGAGTTTTTTTACTTTTTAGACAAAGGCAAGTGGTGTTCAAGATACACGTGAAAATTGTTGGAGGTTCTTCATTAACCGCGTGAGAACCATGCTCAAGGTTCGAATTTGATGTTATAATTGTAACGTTTAGTATTTAATAAATAATGTATCTTAAAATGATAATAGACTCCACCACCAGTCTGTGGAACCAGCTACCTTCAGCGGTCTTTGCGAACCGATACGACGTTGGCACCTTCAAAAAACGAGTCTACACATACCTAAAAGGCCGGCAACGCTTCCGCGACTCCTGTGGTGTCGCGGTTGTATATGGGTGGCGTCAATTGCTGTCTATCAGGCGACACGTTTGCTCGTTTGCCCTCCTATCCCATAAAAAAGACTAAATTCTTGTTATATGAAAATTTATTTAATTAAAGTAGAATATCAAACGTCTATATCTCTTTCATTCTTTAGATTCATAGATCGGTAAGTTTAACCTTTACGATTCTACTATAAGACTATTAGTGTGAACTAAATTACAAAATCTTCATAAATTTAAGTAGCTTATCAGTAGGACATCCTTGAAAGTCTTGGCTACGTAATATCAGGGAGTGGACCGGGCTAGCGAGTGCTCCAGAACTGCTGCACCTCGCAAAGAAGGAGAAAAAATGTGCTAAATTGGCTGGCAACTTCGCAAGTGGGAGAGACACTTTTAGAAAAATAAGAATCGACATTCTTGTTTTGAATTGATTACTCTGATATGTTTAAAATGTTTCATAAAGCTTAGTATATATAGATAATTGTGAACCTCACACATTTTACACAGGTTGTGCTGTGCTTCTCTCCGGTGGGTGCAACGTTGCGTGTGCGCGCGCGCAAATTTCCTTCTATAGTGAACTGCACCGCTATCGACTGGTTCCACGAGTGGCCGCGTGAGGCTCTGCGCTCCGTGTCCAAGCGGTTTATCTCCGAAGTCGAATCTCTCCCGGTACACTTGCCATAAATTTGCGAGTACGAAGTCCTACTGAGTTAGAGATTTTTTTTAACCCCTTGCCGTGCCATTTATCTCGAAACTCAGGCCCAAGTGATACGCGTCAACGCGTGGTAAATACGTCGTACCTTCCTCTTCACTACTATCTTCTATAATCTTTAAAAATTAAATTTCAATATATAAACTACTTTGTAACAGCAATTATGAGACTCGTGACTAACTCTGGTGGCGTAGAAATTAACATTCAATCACGACCCAGGCTGGTGATGTTTATGTTTGGCCCGACTATCTATTCACGAGCCTGGCTCATTATATTCATGTTTGGGCCAAAATTTTCATCACGAGTCAGACTCGTTAAAGCACGGTAAGAGGTTAATATGTTCTGTTTTGAGGTCATTTTTTAATTCTGCTCCTTCCTGGGCATACAACTATGCAAACATATAGTTAAAAATAAGATATAAGATATATATATATATATATATATATATATATATATATATATATATATATATATATATATATATATATATATATATCAACAATTTGTATGAATGATAATGCTGTTATTTTCTGCTGAATATCGATACACATTCAGCAATATGTTTTTTTAGTTTATACTCTAAGGAAAACAATATCTATAATAATTGAAAAGCTATTCTGTTGTTTTTATTAAAGTAAAACATGCGCCTTGCGGCATATGCCATATAGGATAGATCTATCGAAATGTGTTTAATTCCCTTCTAAACCTTTCGATTCCATACGGACCCGTTTGGTTCTGCTCTAATTTACTTAAATCCGTTCGGAACCTTTCTGATGTCTAATCCCATACAGATATTTTCTGATCGCTCTGCGTAAGTCTATTCTATTTTTACAATTTAGTTTAAGTAAACTATGTTTAACCTATTTACATTTGTATTATTATAGATATCGTTTTGGTTCTATTTTAGCCCTGTTACTAATTTTACTAATTTTTTTTCAGGAATCGCTTGTGGATCCGGTGGCTGAATTCATGTCGCACGTGCATCAGAGCGTGAATCAGATGTCACTGGTGTACTTCCAGAACGAACGCCGATACAATTACACTACACCCAAAACTTTTCTCGAGCAAATTTCGCTGTACGGGAAACTGCTCAACGAGAAAACGACGGACTTAAAAATGATGATCTCTAGGCTCGAGAATGGATTGGATAAACTGGCCTCTTGTGCCGCTGACGTAGCTGTTTTAAAGGTACCTACAGAAAGTACTTCCAAAAGTGAATAAAAAATATTGAGCCCTGAATGGTAAATGAAAATATCATTTATTTCAAGCGAAACTGGCTTACGCTTACGATTTGATACTCCACATCTAATTGCAATTAGACTATAAATATGATCTTTCTTCCTACACGAGCTCTAGTTCTTTAGTTGTAGCACTTAAAAAAGTTAAAAAAAACACTGTCAGAATTTTTCTTGAATTAATTAACTGTATTGTAAAAAAGCAATTTATTATCAGTAGATATGTATAAAAATATATACAAATATAATAAATATGAAGCGCGTAAAACTTGACTTCAAAATGTTCTAATACATTATAATAATTTGGTACATAGTTAAGTAATTTATTTTTAATGTAGGTATAGATTTAGCACAAAGGCGGTTTAATGCTGAAAGGTATTCTCTGCCAATCAACTTTTATTATTTAGACTAACATAAATATTTACGTATATCTTAATTGAATTGATTAATTAAAACTGCATATACTTATTATTGATTGCCTAATTATCAGAATTCGGTATCCGAAAAAACTATGTATTCGATGGAATACTTAACGTCGGAGAGTATATATAAACATTACTCAAACTATAAAACTTTTTTGTTTTTCCTGTAAAATTTACTTCAGATAGAGTTACAACTTTTGATAATTAGGCCGACGATATTGAGACAAGAACATTTTTTATAGGATAGGAAGGCAAACGGGCAGGCGTATCACCTCATGGAAAGCCATCAATACCGCCCATAGGGTTCCGCAGTGCCATAGGTATTGCAGAAGCGTTACATATAAGTTTGTTGGAAAACTATTCCAAAGAATACTCCAATTTATTTCTTCATTGTAACGATGCATGAAATATTAGATTTGTCTATTTTTAATAAGTACAGATTAGTTTTCTTATTACATTTATTTGATTAGGTCACCCTAGCGGAACAAGAGCAAATATTGAAAGTAAAAAATAAAGCTGCCGAAGAACTTATCGAAGTGGTGGGAGCCGAGAGCGAAAAGGTGTCCAAGGAAAAGGCCTTCGGTACAAATCGTTCAAATAATATCATGTTCAGTTTTATGGTATAATAATATATCACTATACTTCATTTTCATAACAACGTAAATAATACATTTTAATTATTTTTAATAAGTTGTGTGGTCCAACGCAAAAAATTGGGTGGTCCTATTCAATGTAGGGCCACCCAATTTTTTCACGTTGGTGTCGCATGTGGTGACTATGAAAGTAAACAAAAATCAATCTACAATCCTTAATCTACCGACTAAGCTTGGGGATTACGACAAAACCTTATATTCGAGAGCATTACAGAACTCTTGTGGCTGTATTGATTGATTGATGATCGAAGTAAATGTTAAATTAGAAACATTTTAGTAGCGTAAAGTTGTTAGTTATTATATTGATGTTTATTTTTGTTTTGTTACGTTTTGTGTAAAAAATAGGTAATTTGATTTAATTACAACTTCAATAATTCTCTCCATCAGCAAATTACCGTGTAATTTGTTCGCAAAATTGGTTCAATGACGAAGTTACCGCTTTCGGCGGCTATAGTCACGATATCAATTTTCGCGTCGGAATAAATGTTGGTCTACAGTTATGTGTTACTAGTCTGGATGTTCCGTCAATCCGACTTGGATAAGCGTGGTGGATTGATGTCGTTCTTCCAAAATAGAGAACACTAGGACCTTTCTATTTTGGAGAAATGGACATTAACCTACCAAAATGGTCCAAAACAGATTGGATGCTCTGAATCTGAATAAATTCCTGAAATCTATACATATATTATATTTAAATCGTTGCGGAAATCAAATCCGCATCAATGACTGCGGCGAAGGTGATGAACCACTGAGCCAGTTAGATCAAATGTAATATATATGGGCTGTGAATATAAATTCATAAATGACTCACTTGTGTATACAAATAAATGAAGAGTGTAATGATCGGTCAACAGCGGCGGAAGAAGAAAAGAAGGTGAAGGTTATAGAAGAGGACGTAACTATTAAGGCGAAGATATGCGCTGATGACTTGGCAAAAGCGGAGCCGGCACTGATTGCGGCACAGGAGGCGCTCAATACACTTAACAAGAATAATCTTACGGAGCTGAAGTCTTTCGGCTCACCGCCCGACGCCGTCGTCAACGTTACTGCCGCTGTGCTTGTGCTTTTCTCTAAGAAGGGCAAGCTGCCTAAAGACAGGTCCTGGAAAGCTTGCAAGGTAATGTTAAATAGTTTAAAAAATTCACAGGCCACATTTAAGGTCGAGAAAGTCTTTCCACGTATATAATATAGTAGTATGTATAAACTAGCAATAAAATTATATTATTAACAGATGTCCGAGGTTCGTGTTCAATTTCTAAAAGCTCTTTTGAAATAATTATATTTCTATCAGAATATGTTATGTTTTTTATTAATCGCCATAGCTTTCTATTATTATTATCAGCTTTCATAATTCATAATTCTTCTTCATACTCTCTTTGCAAAAACTTCAGAATTTTATTGCAATGATTATGATATCTAGTATATAGTATTTTGAATATAGAATTATCACTATGGTTATGTACTTGTAAAGTAACATACATTTCATGTATGTACTTTAATAATAGAAAAGAAATGAATCGATCGTTACAACGGTAACAGCCCACTACTGAATATTGGCCTTCCTCAAAATTGAGGGGTGCTGCCGTAATTACTGCACTTGGTTAGAGTGAATTGAGGATCGAAGATCGGTTTCTATTACTCATGTAGATATTGCTGCCGATCTTCTGGTATTTGCTTTCCATAGTCACCTCGTACGTCACCCGCGAAAAGAAATTGTATTACCGTTTTTATGAAGTTTAAACCGCTTTTTTATATTTTTGACCGTACTCACGGGAAGAAATGGCGTGGCCATATTTAAGCCGGGAATTAATAAGGAAATAATAATATTTTTTAATTTGCAGTTAATGATGGCAAAAGTGGATCAATTTTTATACGATTTGGTTTACTACGATAAAGAGAACATTCATCCAGATGTTATTAAGGTATTGTAAATCCGTACGTAAATTAATAACTCGGAATTTATTTATGGGAATAATTAAGGATGACCGAAACAGGTTGTGGTAACATAAAATCAAGCAAATAAAAAATAAGTTTTTTAACTCTGGGTAAAATAGACTCAATTTTAATTTTAGAAAACTGGCGTCAACTAATTTACACAAAGATACATTTATATGAGATATATGTACTTGCTAGTGTAAGAAATTCGTTATGTGGAATTGACCGAAACCAAAGGCTTGTCGTCCTTTTGAAGGACGGCCACTCTCTTGGGTAATCTTCCTGTTGCTTGTTTATTAAGAGACAATGTCACATCTTAAGATTAGATGAATCATTCTAGAACGTCAAACCTGCTCACTCGCAAGGCGGCAGAGACTAGACTGCATCCTGCTCTCAGAGTATAGATAGATAGCTCAGTCGGTAAGCCTCGGCCTCACGAGTTCAACGTCGTGAGTTCGTATCTTACACTGGACTATTGATGTGAACCATATCCTAGCACAAGCATTGTTAGCTTATTTGGGTTGTTTAACAAGAAGTCTAGTTATAGTAAAAACTTTGCTACTCTTTTTTTAAAAAAAAAGCAATGATGATGAGGTTCCTTTTGATTTTAGGTTCCTTTCCTTGGATGTATAATCCTTCGTGTGCTTATCCCGCCACGAAGGATTCTTAATCCTAGTGGGAATATTATTTTTATAGAGATTTTTTTATATTTAACCCCTTCAGACCTGAATTATTGTTAATGGATAATAAAATATTTTTTTTACTAATTATTAGTAAGTAGGACATCATATAAAAACAAATGTGTGAAAAATCATACATATTTATTAAGTTTTCGAAATTTTCCGGCATGTGCGCAATTATGCACACAAATGGCGGAGGAGGAAATTAAATAAAAAAAAAATATTATAAGGCTTTTAACATTATGTGCATAATTCGGCACACGAGGTCCGAAGGGGTTAATAATATTGTTATTAAGAGAGAAAAAGGTGAATAAAGGTGGAAATGATGATGATGCTAATATACATATATTCCAGGCCGTGCAGCCGTACATAAAGAACCCGGAGTTCAACGCAGAATTTATAATGTCGAAGTCTGCGGCGGCAGCCGGTCTGTGCGCTTGGGTGATCAATATCGTCAAGTTCTACGACGTGTACGTGGTGGTGGAACCCAAACGGCGCGCGCTCAATGCCGCCAACGCTGAGCTGCAGGCCGCAAGGGACAAGCTGTCATTCCTTACCGACAAGATAAAGGTTTTTATATATATGTATTAGATTTTTATGTGATAAGAGACCACACGAAAAGCTTTACCGCTCGATGGAAAGCAATCATCGCCGCTTATAGACATCTGCAATATCGTAACCATTCCGAAAGTGTTACCGACGTTTGGTAAATGTGAAGGTTTCATGTCTTAAATTACAAAGCAATACGATTGTATATTGAAAGTTTTGAGAAATGTTAGAGACGTTTGATATCTGTGGGTATATTATACGTAAGTATGTATCACATCCTCCTGATAAGCCGTTGTTACATAAGAAATACAGTGTTATAACAGCCTGAGCAGGGGGAGCCCGATCGTCCCGGGATCGGGCTCCCCCGGGTACTATGGTGCCTTACCTCAGCATGCAGGGCTCTGCTGGGGCTGACCTCCATCCTCCCTTGCGACTCGTAGGATTCACTAAGACGAATTTAATATACCTAATTTGTCGAAAATGACGGCGACGTGGTTCGCCACCCGTCACGTCCTAATTCTCACGAGGGCGAAGAGCGGCACCGTTACGCTGCGATGAAATATATATATATATATATATATATATATATATATATATATATATATATATATATATATATTCACGCCTTTCCCCCGCAGGTGTAGGCAGAGACCACAGAGCTCCATCCGCTGCCATTCATCGCAGCGAAACGGCACCGCTTTTCGCCCTCGTGACGTTAAAACAAAATCAATTTATTTAATTTTGTGTATGATAATATTTTTTACAACCTGTTGCAATTGTTGTTATATTTAGGTATTAAATATTTCAGTATGTTTCAGTTTCAAGTGTAACAAGAAAGTCGCTTCTGTATAACGCATAGTTAGTTTTTTATCGCGGTATTGTTAAATTGTTTCAATACCCATGTAACGAAAGACAGGTTTTACTATACCTATCTAGTTTTGGAAAAGCAAGAGTGATTTTAATAGTGAACCCTAAATACTGGTCTTGTAGACTACCTAAATGATTCAGTAGCAAAGCTTAAACTTTCAGAGTCAACAGTCGCGGGCTCGATTGGCGCATCGGGATAAATATATGTTTGGCGTACATCTATTTTTTCGAGCCTCAGCGTCTCGTTAATCTGATGACAAGCATGATAACTTAATGTCTATTCCGTCAAAAAGTCAAAAAGTCCCGAGTTGACCAGTAAAACATATGAGTTGTAAAAATTCTTTTACCTCTTATTTCTGAGGCTGAAGTTGTTTTATACTTTAAGGAATTGGAAGAAAAATTGGAAGTGTTATTGAAAGCTTTCCAAGAAGCGGTGAACGAGAAAATGAAGTGTCAGGCGGAGGCTGATGCGACCAACGCCACGATTGATCTAGCCAACCGTCTTGTGAATGGACTGGCGTCTGAAAAAATACGGTATATACTGTTAGGCGTAGAATTAACATAATGTGACAATCAGTAGACCGGACATACAGTGATTCTCCATCTGTATTTGGAAATAGAACTGCACTAGGTTCTTTCTTTTTTAACGTCGCCCATTGGCAACGTCAACAATTTAAATATTGTAGAAGTGAGATATGTATAGACTTTTTTGATGGTTAGTCACTTTTTTAGTCGTATCGGTTCAGAATTAATGCTGACGATAGCTGATTCTACAGAGCGGTGGTGCAGTGAAAAATAATTTTCAATCCACCTACCATTCATACACAAATCATTTTATAATATTATTTTTTGACAAATTATAAACACATGGGTTAGTACAACAATAATATTAACACTTTGAATAAAGGAAATGAAATAAAGGATTGTCTTCTGAGCTCCGACTAACAGCTAAAACACAGCAATTAAATTACTTCTAAGCTAATGATTAAATCCCGCTTGAAGCTAAAATTGTTTAACGCATTTCGTGCTACAAGCCCTTTTGCCCGATTTGCCACAGTCGCACTACTTGTGCACCTGATTGCCGTTTGCGCTATTATTATTTTTTGACGTTGCCACGCAATCGCCCTTGGCCGCTTTACACGCCCCGCGCGCGCTAGTGCTGCGGAGAAACCACCACCATCGACCAGACTTCACAGGGAAGAGCGCTACGGAAGTTGAGACAGAATAGGCCGTACACCCACGATCATAAAAATAAATTTTTGTGCTCGTAACCTACTGTGCTCAAGAAGACATACGTAATTTTTTGTTTATTAAACTTGTTACTGCTTACCTTGGGTTTTTTTTACTGTCGCCCTTAGGTAGGTTTTGAACCCTAAGGCTATTTACGGCACATATATTATCACACAATATTACGTCATCAATCCGTAAGTAATTAGTTTGTTTAGTTTTATATTCATATCGTGTATCATTTTAAACTTGGACAAGTTTAAAATTAGGCGTGAAGGTCAAGTTTGACGTATATCATAAACGGTAAAAATAAGTTTCTGAATGTCATTCTATCACTATCTGAATTCTCTTTACGTGCAGAACTTAACAACACATTATATATGACTTTATTTGTTCAGAAGAGAAATGACCACTTTTGGAATTAATACCTGCCGGTTCATCGGGTCATGGTCATGGTCATGTCACATCGGGACAAATTTAAATATGTTCCACGGGTATTTGCTGAGTCTAAATGTCCCATCAGGCAGCCTTTGATCAGTCTGGTGAGGTAACGTCCATTGTTTCTGAAATGA
This sequence comes from Baronia brevicornis, assembly GCA_031353405.1. Lineage (NCBI taxonomy): Eukaryota > Metazoa > Arthropoda > Insecta > Lepidoptera > Papilionidae > Baronia > Baronia brevicornis. The sequence goes on along the minus strand of JASFAT010004479.1, from coordinate 196,912 downwards.
GGAAGACTGCTACTCAGTAATTAATATACATATATGGACTATTCACATACATACATATCGTCCCGCCTTTTTCCCGTAGAGGTAAGCAGAGACCACAGATTACCATTTCAATCTCGGCAAACTTTCTTTGCTTCTTCCACACTCATCACTCTCCTCATATAAGTTAGCCGGTTAAGGGTACTCTTGACTTTTTCTAAAAACTTCGACAATTTGGTCAAGGTTTGTTTTCCTTGGTCTTCCCCTACCGACCTTTCCATCCGCATGCACAAGTAAATTTCTTTTTCCAGTTGTATTGACAATTGAACTGTATAAAAAGTGAGATAATTCATTCCAGTGGATAAAGAGAGATTTGGAAAAAATAATGCATTATATGTTTGCGCACATACTTAAAGTATTTAAATTAATCCTACACAGTAGCCGCTTCTGGAATTTTATTTTCAAAATATAATACACCACCGAATCCAAATCGGCTAAGAGAATATTGCTTCCATTAACCGGTTATTTGTATTCTAGATGGTCTGCAACTGTTGTCAGTCTGAAGGAGTCCGGCGTGATGTTGCCAGGCGATGTCCTCCTGGTGACGGCGTTTATCTCGTACGTCGGCTGCTTTATGCGCCGCTACCGGCAACAGCTGCTCAACGAAGACTGGATGCCCACGCTCGCTAAAACTGACGTGAGTCTATACGTTACAATTCCCAATACAAATTCAAAGCCCAACACTATGACTCTCCATAAGGTTACGATGCTTTAAAGTTAAAGTCCTGCACTATGAGTCTCGATTAGTTACAATGCTTTAAACTCAAAGCCCAATACTATGATTCCCGGATACGGTACATTTTTGAAGAATTAGATATTAGCCGATTTTCAAGACGGATTGGCAGCGCACCTAGACTCGGAATAAATACGTACACGCCATATCTATATTTTTCACGCAGTTTACGGAAGGACGTATGTATAGAATGCTGAATTGTCAAGTTTCTCGGCTAATTTATGAAATATTTACATAATGTTTTAGGTAAATATTATTTATATAAATTCCTTTTAATATGAATCACATTTACCTAAAATATTATGGAACCATTTTATATCAGAAATATAATTTAAATTCAGTAAATAATGTATAAATATCATGGCACTTTATTCATATCAAATCCTTTGTTGTAAACACAAATTTCACTATAATAGTTGTTTTATTGAGATATATTTTAATGCGTTTTTTAAATTAAAATGTATCTCTATTATTCTATTCAATCAAACTTAATAAATTTTAACTAAATTATCTATTTCTTATATATCTTCGTCGATTTAAACTCTTCATTTTTGTTATTTTAACAATTGTTTTTTTATTGTTCCAAACATTTAGCCGAAAATCGAAATGACCGAGGGCTTAGATCCGCTGTCTATGTTGACGGACGACGCGCAAGTGGCGTGTTGGAACAATGAGGGTCTGCCCACCGACAGCATGAGCGCCGAAAATGCCACCATACTCACCAACTCGGCGCGCTGGCCACTCATGATCGACCCACAGTTGTAAGTTCACCTCTTTACCAGTGTAACTACACACTACAAAATACTATACTTCGGGAAAAATTTCTCGGAACATACTTTGATACTGCGCATTCGCAGAACGCGCTTTGATACTCCGCATTCACGGAACGCGCTTTGATACTGCGCATTCGCGGAATGCGCTTTGACACTGCACAAGTGCAGGCGCGGCGCGTTGTCCGCATCCCGCCGTCTTCTCTCACCTCATCAGTTCTGTATATAATAGGTCTTACACGAGTATTTTAGTCTGTCCGCTAAGCGTGTGGGGGGTTACGGTGACGTCTCTTATTTTATCGGAAGCCAATGTTCAATATAAGACCATTACGGTTATTGATGATGATTATAATGAATATTGTGGCTTATTACGGGGAAAAATTATCAAACTTTCTAGAAAATTCGGAATTAAGTAAAAATGTGTTGAAGTCAAAACTCAGTAAAATATAATTTGACTAGTAATTGTTTCAAAATATATAGTATCTGTTCGTATTCAAAATCTGGTATAGCGTAATTATGCGAAATCGAGCGCGTCTCGCCATAAAACGTAAAAGTTTTCCAAGTGTATTAGTATAAGTATATATATTTGTATTTTTTTAATAATAAATAAAAAACAATACGTACATACATATCTGCACGCCTTTTTCCCGTAGGGATAGGCAGAGACTACATATTTCTATCCATTACTCCTCCACACTCATCACTCTCCTTGTGCAAGCTCACCTTAGGGTACTCTTGATTTGACCTTTCCTAAAAACTACGGTAATTTGGTCAAGTTATGTTTTCCTTGGTCTTCCCCTGCCGATCATTCCATTCACATCTGCAACGTAAATTTCTTTTGCTACTCGTCTTCATGCATCCTCTTTATGTGCCCAAAGCATCTTAGCATACCTTTCTCTAAAAGAAAATAATGTATTTTGTAGACAAGGTATAAAATGGATAAAATCCAAATACGGCGACGCGTTGGTTGTTATCCGGCTAACCCAGCGCAACTACCTGGACCGCATCGAGCGTGCTGTCACGAATGGTGACACCGTAATTTTGGAGAATATCGGCGAGACTGTGGATGCGGTGCTCGACCCGCTTCTGAGTCGTGTGCTCATACGAAAGGGACGCGTACTGAAGGTAACCATTAGCAGTTTCCTGTTGAAAAATCGTTTTTTTATGAGATAGGAGAGCAAGCGTGTCGCCTGATGGAAAGCAATTTCATAAAAAATTTAATATTTTTCACTTTATTTAATGTTATTGCATTGTTTTAAAAACTTTCCCAAAACTAATCAACATCTTTCATTCAACTTTAGCTTTTCGTCTTTAGGTTTAAGGATGTGCACGTACTTCGTGAAACTATTAAATAAGTAGTTTACATTTTATTTTCCAATACAGGAGGAGTTTCCTTTATTTTGATAGAATTAATTACTATTTTTCAATGCTTGTCCTTTACCATTAAATAATTTTTATTAAATTTTTCAGATTGGCGATAGAGAAATAGATTATCACTCAAATTTCCGTTTAATCATACAAACTAAACTTGCCAATCCGCATTATCAACCAGAAATGCAGGCTCAGTGCACTCTTATCAATTTTACAGTCACCAGAGACGGGTAAGTGAACATATATTTAAGTACATATGTAGTTATAAGATACAGCGCTATATGTATATTCATAATCCCTTAATATAATCCCTTGTATCGTGGTTTTTTCACAAAATTGCTGCACGGGCATTGTGTGTGGTGGGTCAAGGAATTGACATTGACCCACCACACTTTTTTTACATTATTAGTTATAAACATTAATAAATCCATTCTGTCGGACAATAAACCAGCGACGAGCTATGTTTGTCGCAGACCAGACCATGGTTAGAGTAGACCAGAGTGGACACTGTGTCTTGACAAATGTAATGAGGGACGATCCCAGCCAAATGGAATGCCTCCGTTTTAGGCGAGTGTAGTTCAAGATCGAGGTAGGTGGCATGCCATTGAAGACGAGACCTCTTAAATGGCCAGCAGTAGCATGCCAGCAGTAGATTACAAATAATATTTTTGGGATTATTTCTTAAAATATTCAAACGTTTTTCAAACTTATTCGTTAGGCTTGAGGAACAATTACTTGGCGAAGTAGTGAAAGCGGAGAGACCGGATTTGGAGAGTTTGCGTTCTGGTCTAACCAAACAACAGAATGATTTTAAGATCACACTCAAATCACTAGAAGATGATTTGCTAAAACGACTGTCGTCTGCCGGTCCAGACATATTAAGCGACTCAGCACTCGTCATTAACCTGGAGACCACTAAAAAGACCGCCGCCGACATAGCAGTAAAAGTCGAGGAAGGAAAAGTCACTGCTGTTAAGATTGATGAAGCTCGTGAGAGATACAGGTACGGCGCTGCTGTGATAATACCTTAAAAAACTAATAATACCGAAATTTTAAAATTTCGCTAGATTATTCAGCCAGAATCTTGGACTCGTGTCTTTAATTTTTTTTTTACACAGGAACTCTAAGGTACCAAGTTTATCGCGGCGACATTATCATCCTGTCACCTCACTCTACAACAATTCTTTTTTTTATGGGATAGGAAGGCAAACGAGCAGGCGTGTCACCTGATGGAAAGCAATCAACGCCGCCCATAGACATCCTCAGCGCCATAGACAGGGCGAAAACGATGCTGACCTTTAAGGAAAGTGTCATCATGGGAGTGAGAGGGGGAGGGTGTTGAGCCTCCGGAACTCGGCCGCTCACCGTACGAAGCTCGGTAGGTAAGCTACCACACAGACGCCGGTTTTCTGCGGGAGTGTGGTACTTCCCCAGGCGAGCCGGCCCATTCATGCTACAGACAAATATTATGCCATTCTTGACAAAGTATTCGTCTGCTGCATGGCTCTACCACTAGTAATTTCTACGCAAAAAAATCTACGAACGTGTGTTCCACACTTCACGGCGTTACTATCACGACGATGCGACGAGTGACATTAACGAGTCCGGCCGCAAGAAACGAATTGCTTTGCACATTATATGAAGTGACCGCGGGAAGGTACTAAACAGGTATAAACTCGCAAGCGGTAGGCCGTCCGCTGCTGCTGAAGAAAGTACATGACACATGAAATATACTCGTATATAAATGTACCTACATAATATACATATTATATATATGTAGTATACCTACTATAGAATATATACTTCAAGAACAAATTCGCGGAACACGCTTTGTTACTACGCATTCGCGGAATGCGCTTTGATACTGCGCATTCGCGGAACGTGCTTTGACACTGCACACGTGCAGTCGCGACCGCGTCTCCCGCACCCCGCACTCTTCTCTCGCCATTCATCAGTTCTGTATATAAATAGGTATACTTTTGTAAACATAAAGGAGTATTAATCCAGACTCCTGTTGCATCAGTTTTCAGTTAAGATACTACCTCTTACACATATATGATCCACAGACGCGCAGCTGCTCGTGCTTCTATCCTGTACTTCATTCTGAACGACCTATATAAAATCAACCCAATGTATCAGTTTTCGTTGAAAGCGTACAGCGTTGTATTTAAGGATGCGTTAGCAAAAGCCGTGCCGACCGAAGAACTCGAGTCCCGCGTCAGGAATTTACTAGATAGTATAACGTTCGCGGTGTTTGTCTACACCAGCCGAGGACTTTTCGAAAGGGACAAACTCGTTTTCTTGTTCCTTATCACGCTGCAGGTGAGTGAATACTAATTAACAATTGTTTTTTATATATAAAGGCAAACGAACAAGCGTTAAGGCTGATAAATAACAACAAAAACCGCTCATAGATTACTGCAACACTACAGGCATTGTAGAAGTATGGAAGCGTATTCATGAATGTTTCGACGTCGCATTGAGTCTGAAATGCCGCTAAATGATTATACTAGTATATATTATAGGAATGCAATTCATTGGTCAGTAGATACAGTAGTGTGCAATTCAGATGTTATATCCTTTCGGAGTAAAATAAGACCGACTTATCCCTTTCCTTTGCTATGGTAAGAGATGGCTATAGGATCAAATACCAATAAGGCATCAGTGTCTCCCTGATACTAATAACGAATCTGCAATCCCCAATCGACGGGCCAAGAATGAATATGATTACGACAATACATCTCAATTTTGAGAATGGATTATTCTAAACAGTGGATAGTTACGGCCATATTGATGATAATGATAATTTATTTATAACATTTTTAATGCACAGATACTGCAAGCAGAAGGTAAAGTCGACCCAAGAGAATTAGATTTTCTTTTGAAATATGCTGTTGCACCGGAGGCATCTCCTTTCTCATGGCTCTCTAATAATGCGTGGGGAGGTGTCATACAACTTTCGAAATCAGAGGCTTTCGAAAATCTCGACAAAGATATTGAAGGGGCAGCGAAGAGGTAAGCGAGAGGTGTATCCATTTGCCTACAATAATTAATTGGATATCAGCAGGAGAGCAACCCTTTAATTCGATTATTAGCGTGAACAGTTAGTAAGACAAAACAAAAATCTTGTTAATTGAAGATAAGATTTCGGCAGGCAAATGACGCTTAACACTGTTTTTTGAGCTCTTCATGAAGTATTGTCATAAATTTTCGACTCCATCGTTATTGATTCCAAGAGGAGAGAAGAGAGAGTTAATCCCCTGACTTATTAATCCAAAGTGGGTCTTAGCCTCCAACTCGAGAACACTACACTGGACACGGTCCTATGTGGCTTTAGACTAGTTATTAGGTTGAAGCTTGTTCAGATCTGCAATCACGGAATCGCTCCAACGATAGCGACCGACCAAACGGTACCGAACCGGATGGTTTTGTGACCCTAGCGTGATTGTTTCGTCGAATCTAGATTGAATCATCACTAGGTGTTCGAGTCAATGGAGTAATATGTGCCTTTCAATTACGTTGGCACGGGTTACGAGCTCTACTACGATTTCACCATAATTCAGCTTCCCCTTGATCTCTACTATGAGCAGAGAATCTAACAAAGAAAATAATTATATAATATTTAATTTGTAGATGGCAAAAGTACACTGATGGAGAAGCACCCGAAAGGGATAAGCTACCAGGTGAGTGGAAGAACAAGACGTCGCTGCAGAGATTGTGCATCATACGAGCCCTCCGACCGGATCGAATGTCATATGCTTGCGGGTGAGATTTTAGAATAAGTTAGGGACCATCTATAAATTATGTCTTCGTGACACGTGCAATTGAAGTTTAGAGTTTTATGCTTATTGTGCTACAAAAGTGACGTGTGATGTAATTTATGGACGGCCCTATAGTCTCAACACAAACCCATTTTTAGTATTATACATGTAGCGAGGACATACAGGTGTCACAGAACTCAACGTCAAGCCAAAACGGGGTGACAGGATTAATTGTAACCATCATGAGAAAAATCAAAAAAAAATCTATCTGAAGATGTTAAAATTAAGAACCTACTAAGAGCTTGTGCGAATAAAAAACATTTTAACTGAGTAAAATGGGTTAGCAAAAATCGGGTTACTTGAGGTTTTTATTATTTTTACTCCCTTTTTTTGTATGAAACTAACAAGTATTGTACCATTTTGCAATCCTGATTAAATACGCCAACTTTTAATCGCACTCACACTTACCAAGGCACTCTAGTACTTTTTTTTTAAAGGAGGGCCTTTCAAAGTCGACAAATTTTGAAAATTTTAAATTGAAAGTTTAACAAATAGTCTTAATTCTAGGAAACTTGGGGCAATTGTGTTATTATTTTTTACTGTGATTCTAGAAATGTTAATTAGGGTTATGGTTCCAAAGTTTAAATGAACAAAAATAATAAAAATTAACCACAATAACCGAAAAATGGTTACAGTTTGACCAAATTTCTAGGTTTTTCTTAAATGCCCATAACTTTCAAACTGCATGGGATAGATTTTTTTTCTGATTTTTCTCATGATGGTTACAAATAATCCTGTCACCCCGTTTTGGCTTGACGTTGAGTTCTGGGACATGCTGTATATCGCGACACATATGAAGTGGCATACATTTTTCACGCGTTTGTAGTTGGGTGAAAAAAAAATTAATTTTAAATGTAAATATGTTAAAATGTTTATTTAGAGAAATAAAAAAAATTGTTTTGGGATTAACTACCAGTGAGTACAGGTGTTCTCGTATCAGTGTAAAACAATTTTTTACACTCTTACGAGAACACCTGTATTCAAAGAGACTGCTGGAGCTTTACGTTGATAGAATATTATTGTAAAATATTTGCAGTGCCTTCTGTGAAGAAAATCTAGGTACAAAATATGTTGAGGCTCGAACACCTCCATTAGAAAAGTCGTTCCAAGAGAGTACATCCACAACGGCTATGTTTTTCATTCTGTCCCCGGGAGTGGATCCATTGAAGGTATATTAGATCAATGAATCATAAATGCTTTAATATTTATTTTTACAAGTATTTTAAGTGTAGTAGTATGCCGGTTACGTGAAAAAAGCTACTCCATTGATGCAGTGCCTATAAAACAGGTTAAACAAAAAGTAATGATGATCTCTAACAGGCCTGACTGCCCGTTCGATAAGTCAATTCGCGGAAACGGAGAGACATGTGCTCAGCAGTACGACATACATAAAGGGATTATGTACAAAAAGAAACATAGCTCCAGTTGTTATTAATTTCTACACCTTAAAAAATATACAAAGTAACTTATAATTACGATTATCCATTTCAGGATTTAGAAAAATTGGGCCGCAAGATGGGTTTCTCCACGGATAAGAAGAGCTTCCACATTGTGTCACTCGGACAGGGTCAGGAGGTTGTTGCCGAGGACGCAATGACCGTCGCATCTGCTCAAGGCCAGTGGGTCATATTGCAAAATATACACTTGGTTGCGAAATGGCTGGCGACATTAGAGAAGAAAATGGAAGAAACATTTGAGAACCCCAAAGATGATTACAGGTCAGAAATGATAGTATTTTACTGTTAATTTTTATTCATTTATGGACAATAGTTACATGTATATTATTCTAAATAGTTCTGAAAACATATTAAAATGTAATCATAATTAAAGATGGACTGTTTGATGGAATATTTGATCAGTGTTTGGATTAACAAAAAGTGAAAGCAGACAGCTCAAATATTACACATAAACATAAAAATTTCATTCAAAAGTTAAATAATTCTATAACACTCTACTCCATTATAATCATCCCATCCCAGTTTCATTGTGTTAACAAACTTTTATATAAATCGCTTTTTTATATAAAAGAAAGATAATCATCGATTTATAAAAACTATTTCAAAGTCACACTAAGGCTAATTTTGCGTGCAGCCCAAATTGTACCATTATCGTATTGCCTTTTGAGGCAGACAGCTTATAACTTTCTGGGCTATTTTGTTTTAATCTAGAAAATCCTCTCTGTTTTATATAAAACGGCGAGGATTTTCTAGGTTCATGTCATAAAAATTTGTGAAATTGTAAACCGTTGAGATTGTAAACGTTGTATGCAGCCTAACTCATCCTTCTACTTTCTGAAAGACAGGCAATGTACCTTTAGTGACCTTGGTGATGCAAAAAATTGTAAGCAGTGGTATATATTAGTCAGACATAAATCGTTACTAATCATCATGATCCCGACTTACTCATTCGTCTAAATAAAAAACTGATGCTGGCATAAAGATATTTGTTTTTCACAGCCCCTACATGTATGTCCCACTGCTGAGCACGTGCCTCCCCATTTCTGGAGGAACGAACGTTAACCCACCATGCTTGTCCAAAGTGGATTAGCGGGGTTACTAGACTTGGAATAAATATCTGAAGGCCATACATTTGTATATTTATTTCAATGCGGAGATCAAACCCGCGATCATTAGCTCCGTGGACGAGGGACCCCGCCACTGCGCCAATAGCTCATCATATAAAAATATGACTTGTATGTATTGTTTGGTTTAGACTATTTTTAAGCGCTGAGCCTGCAGCCGATCCAGCCTACCACATTATCCCTCAAGGCATCTTAGAATCCGCAATTAAAATCACCAACGAGCCACCCATCGGGATGTGGGCCAACTTGCACAAAGTAAGTAAAGTAATATCACTGTATACAGAACGGGCCACTTTTCATTCTACATGTCTACATATATCCACATTGAACACATTGCTAAGGCCTTAGCATTATTTTTCACAGTCCATATTGAAATAGAAAAAAAAATAGAACAAACTTTATTCATGACATCTTTTTTTACAATAGCTATAATTAAAACGTTAATAATATAATAATATACAAATAAACAAAACAAAAAGAATTAGAAATAAACAAAACAAGAAGAATAATTTTAATCTAACAAGTGTCATAAAAGGGTACTTGCTCAGCATATGGCAGGCGTTCTATTAGATCACTAGGCGCTGGTATTTCAGCAAGAACCAACGTGGTCAGATCGCGGACATACACATACATCCATATATATATATACTACTACTCATACTCATGTACACGTACACATAAATACCATAAAATTGAAAATAACTAAATCGTATATCTGCCCCATTTATCGAAGAATGAATATTAATACTCACCACACTTGTTTATTGCCAATATAGGCTATTCATGTATTTTTCCAAATCCCGAAATTAAGTATCAACAATCGACTTGGTACTTAATTTCGGGATGGTAGCTTTACCACATCTTAAACTTACCTTAGGTGAATTGTGTTATATTCAGAATGCAGTTATAAGTGACGATAATAAAAATGTTAATTTTTATTCTAATATATTTTGATAACCGCACAGGCACTAGACAACTTCAACCAGGAAACCCTGGAAATGTGCAGTAAAGAGGCGGAGTTCAAGGCGGTGCTATTCGCTTTATGCTACTTCCACGCAGTCGTTGCCGAGAGACGCAAGTTCGGTCCACAAGGGTGGAACAGGTGATTGTCTTATGAGACTGTTTTTTCGCGGCCCATATGTGTGCCACTGGTGAGCACAGGTCTCGCCATTTTTGAAGGAACGGACAATAACCCCCACTACGCTTATCCAATGCGAATTGGTGGGGTTACCAAACTTGAAATAAATATCTACAGGCCATTAGTACAGTCATAACTTCGGAAAAAACGAGTTAGAAATGCATGTTTGAACCCAGAAGGCTAAATTTTGAATATTATTTGGGGAGGAGGGTTTATAAAAGCTTAACTTCAAATTGTCGACCAAGATTTCTTATGTGCATTTTCCGTCATTTTAATAAAAAGGGTTAAATTCAGTTTTTTCACAATAACTCTGTTCTCGGTTGAGATACGAAAATTTTAATAAAATGCTTTTTTGTTCCTTTTTTACGATCTAATCTACAATTAAGGTCCTTTACATTTTTCATCTATCGTTCATCGTTATTGAGATATCTATCGAAGGAGTACATACGTATGGCCAAAAAGAACAGTATGGCGACGCTGTACGCAAATATTAAGAGTCATAGGCCAGGCGTTACTGTCGTTATTATGTTTATTTTATATATAAGTCTTTCTAGACTGTAAATTGTTTTTGTGCCCAATAAATAAATTCACGGATATTAGCAATGTAGTAAGTTATCAACTCTCCATCTGATAAGAGTCTGTGTCCAGGGTCTATCCTTTCAACTTTGGTGATTTGACGATCTGCGTGTACGTGCTTTACAACTACCTCGAAGCAAATCCACGCGTGCCGTGGGAGGACCTCCGCTATCTCTTCGGAGAGATCATGTACGGTGGGCACATCACTGACGATTGGGATCGACGTCTGTGTCGCACCTTCCTGCTTGAATACATGCAACCCGAACTGGTAAGTTATAAAGAGGTCATGCACTGTTATCCTTACCAATTCTACTATGAATACCTCTTCTTATAAATAAATCATCGAAGTGTCAATACCCTGTGGTATACTATACCGTATTTCAACACTTAATGTCTACAAATTTCTTTGATTTTCGCTTCTGAATTTTGTTTTTTGAAGAAAGTGGGTAAAATTCACGAACATTCCCAAGAGATCGGAACCATAATAATCGGCCTTCATAAATCCGGTAAAAGTAATCGGGAGATTTCAAGACAGCAGAAGATACCAAGACAAACTGTTGACTACATTGTTAAGAAAATTTGCGTCTGAAGGAACAATTTGCACCAATCGTCGCCAAGAGAGATCGAGAGCCACAACTTGGAGTGAAGATTTGAATATAGTCATTAAAAGCAAGTGGGAAAAACGTTTAACTATATCAGAAATAGCAGCACAATTCAATATGAGGCGTGATAAACCAATGAGTGTGTCCACAGTCAAAAGAAGATTCCTTTACGCAGGGCTTAAGGAATGCATAGCGATCTCAAAACCACTTCTTAAAACAATTAATAAGAAGAACAGACTTAATTTGGCTAGAGAACACAAGAATTTGGACAACAGCCGCTAGACGGACGAATCAAAAATAAACATTACTGTTTTATTGTTATAGTACAAATTACAACAAACTGAGAAAATAATATAATACAATATTATACATAACTATATATCTAATGTGTGCAATTACATTGTTCGAAACTAAAACTCATTTAACCAAAAAAGTTACTCATATATATCACTGAATATATATTTGTATGTATGTATCTCTATCTATTGTTTGTTTAAGGAACAGTTCTTTTATTGTGCCCTCCAGGGTCTTTGGTGCTTAAGATCTATTTGTAGCACACTATGGAATGCAAGAAAGAAATTGAAATCTGATAACTTTTTATTTTCGTGCTTAACGTTTTTAAATTTTAAATAAAGGTGGACGGAGAAGCCCAGTTGGCGCCAGGTTTCATATCGCCTCCCAACTCTGACTATGTTGGTTATCATCAATACATTGACGACTTCCTACCCGAGGAAACTCCATACTTGTATGGACTACATCCCAACGCTGAAATCGGATACCTTACTACTGTGTCCGAGAGACTATTTAAGGTAAGGATAACGAAAACTCTTTAATGATTTTACACGCATGTGATGGCATTCAACATGTCTTGTAACTTGGTAAGGCACAGGTACGAGGTTCGTTCGTTGAAAAGATGGAAATTAAATTGTTTTGTAGAGCAAATATATATATATATATATATATATATATATATATATATATATATATATATATATATATATATATATATATATATATATATATATATATATATATATATATATCTAATCTTATCCAATTCACTTATGATCCCTACCGGTGTTAAGTCAGTGTTTTCGTGCAACTCGATACTCATATTTTTCCATTTTTCTAAATAAACAGAAATTTTAACGAAACCATCTGACCGATATAATATAACTGAGACAGATAGCTATCTAGTAAGTAATGGTTGCTTACCAAGAATCCAACAATTATCGATACTTTTAGTTCAATCTCTTAGTTTTTCTATGGACAAACGTAAACCATACAAATATTTGTTAAGGTGCGGTTCCCAATATTCACGACTCCGCTTTAAAAGAAGAACATCTCCCGCTAGATTTTAGAGATCTTTATTATTCATACTATCACATATTTTTTATACTAAATTTTATATAATTAATATCTTGATACTTATATAAAATATATGTTGCGTATATAATAAACGTTTTATTTTAAAAAGGTTGTGTTCGAGATGCAGCCTCGAGACACGGGAGCTCAGGCCGGCGGTGGTGCAAGTAAGGAGGAAATGGTACGTTGCGTTTGTGTAATACTTTAAAAATTAATTTTAAGATTACGATTTTATTAACCCTTACGATTATGAGATACGTCCCGTGGGAACAATAACGTCATTCCAACCAAAAATCAACCATTTTTTTCACCGCCCATATATGTCCCACTAAGGGCCCACCCACCACGCTTGTCCAATGAGGATTGGCGGGTATATATATATATATATATATATATATATATATATATATATATATATATATATATATATATATATATATATATATATATATATAATATAATAAAAAACAAATATAATAAATATAATGCACAATTTACTTAGGTTCGTTATCTACTGGATGACATATTGGACCGCGTGCCGGAGCCGTTCAACCTGCCGGAACTGATGGCGCGCGTGGAAGAGTTGACGCCCTTCACCATAGTGGCGCTGCAAGAGTGCGAGCGCATGAACCGTCTCATGGGCGAAATACGACGCTCACTTAAGGAACTCGAGTTAGGGCTCAAGGTAGATAGATGTCTAGAAGAGAGATTCGTTTATTTGCCTCTGCATCAACACACGTAATACACATTAAATTATTACGAAATCAACAGTACATACAGATGGAAATGGGCGATGGCCCAGTCAAAACCTCTACTCACTGAACAGAGAGAAAGATTTTCTGCCTCTTGAGAAACATGAGTCCCATATATAAACTTGTGATCGACCCCACATATAAACCTACAATCTATAATCAAGCCTTATACACTTAAGAATAAAAACAATACGTGACAATACCAATGCTGCTGAAATCTGTCTGTAACTTGTTACTTGTTTGATTATTAAGTACATAGCCTTATACTTTTTTTAACGTACCTTTTGAGAGTTTGATATATTCTTTGATTGTAAATTATTATGTTTTTAGGGGACTAGTAATTTTTTCTTATTACTAGAACTTTTATTAACTACTCCTACCATGCTAATAGTGTTTCTGTTAAGAAAATATATGATGGTTTACAACAATAGTAGTTTTAGTAGAAACGAAGCCACGACCGCAGATTGGAATTTGCAGATTGCAACCAATCGAGCTATTGTTGTTCAAATGCTGATTTTAATTTCAATACATAATATTTATATTCTATCGTTAAAACCTCGTTAAACTGTTTACAGATATAATATGAAAGTTTTTTCCTTTGCTCATGGTTTTTCCTAGATTTTGTACTAGGTTTATTTATGCATTCACTTTTCTAGATACTCTTTTCCTACTCTCTCTTTATATGTAATTTTGAGAATTACACATGAAAGATTATTATCAATGACTAAATATTTAGTAGAATGAATAGTGACAGGCTAATGAATAGAACGCTCCCTGTCGGGGCTCAATGTTTGACAGAGGGAGGAGGCGCCATCTAGTTTAGAGGAGATTAACACGGGAAGTAGGCTTGTTCCTTTTTCTCAGTTAATATAACTTGAGCTTCAGCAGTCTCGATAATTATCCGCCTCGCGCCTCGCCGATATCCGCGTTTACTGTACTCATATCAAAATAAAAATCACTGTAAATAAGTTAAATTTCGTGACCTAGACGTGTTCTACTCCCTGCTTATCATACAGCTCGAAAAAACGTTTTATGTAGATCGAACTGTGTTTATTGTGATACCCCAATCGATAGTTCTCCCAAAGGATATTTAAATTTTAAACTATTATAATTTATTACTTCATTACTTAAAAGATTCTTAAAAAATTTAAAAACTTACTTGTCGCGGATCTTAGCTAAGTAAAATTCTGGCTTTCCACATAGTAATGGATAACAAAGTAACGCCTGACTCTATTAATCATGTAAATTTTACTAATTTATTAGAATTTTAGTAAAGTAAAGGTTAATATAATAATGAATCGCATCTAGGGCGAGTTGACAATAAGCAGTGACATGGAAGACTTGATGGAGTCTCTCTTCATGGACAAAGTGCCCGAGTCGTGGACGAAGCTGGCGTACCCGAGTCTGCTGGGCCTCGCCGCGTGGTTTTCTGACCTCTGCATGAGACTCACTGAACTTGAAAACTGGTCCGGAGATTTCACCGTATGTTTGTTCTTTTTTACAAATTTATTATATTTATTTTAGGACATGGATGATCATTTTTGTCCTTTCCTCCTTAAGGTATATCATTATTCCAACCTGAAGGATGACATTTTGAAATTTTCTTTTTTATTAGTTCTGTTTTATAGATTGGTAAACGAGCAAGTGTGTTAGATAGACAGATTAATATATTTTCTTCTACAGTACCACACATGCGTACATATTAAATTATTGCGTAATAATTGACAGAACATACAAATGGAAATGGGCGATGGCTCAGTTAAAATCTCCACTTATTGAGTAGAAAAACTGATTTCCTGTCACCGCTCGACCCTCACGGAGAGGCAGCACAGCGTAACTTGAGAAATGCTACCCTTATATACATACTTGTGATCACCCCTCATACATATAAACCTACAATCCACAAGAACAAGGACAATACGCGACAATACCTATACTGCTGCAATCTGACTGTTATTGTTATCTGTTTGATTATTAACTAAAATAGTTTTATACTTTTTTAAGCGAAAAGCCACTTAGAATACACCTTAGTGGAGGAAGTATATTGTTCCATATGTGTTATTTAATAATAACTAGTAACTAGCGATTTGTTTTTTAATCATCTGTCATATTTGTAAAGTTGCCAGCTGCGGTGTGGCTCGCGGGCTTCTTCAACCCCCAGTCATTTTTGACCGCCATCATGCAGCAGACGGCTCGCAAGAACGAGTGGCCACTCGACAAGATGTGTCTCAATTGTGATGTCACCAAGAAGACCAGGCAGGACTTCAAGTAAGTCACGATGGATTTAGTATTTATTATTTAATTTACTACTGCGCAAAGATAAACAGCGAATTTCATCAGGTGCGGTCCAATAATGTATCAATATAGATGGATCGTATTAAAGCTTTATTAATTTGAAAATAATTTAATTTGAATGTATGTAATGTTTTAATGTTCCTTGACATACACCTCTCTTAATTCTTCAACCATGGTTTCCAGTTTGATTTGCGCTGTACTCTTTTGCTAGATATTTGATTCAACTCCTTGGGCTCTCTAGCGCATCCCAAATGTACTTGTTGTCATAATGCTATTAAAAACCTTATGAATTACTTATTATACATTGGCATCGTCATTATATTTTCGAAACAAAATTTTTGTCTCTGACGAACTTGTAATAATGGAAGACACTCGTTCCGCACAAGTGAGACACCTTGTTTTTACCGTCCGCACATTGTTCGGGACGATAGTAAACTTGTTGAAATACGGTTCTACTAATCTCTTTAAAACAAAGCACCTGAATGTTTTCCGTTAGACTCGTGATAAATACCCATACATTATAAAAAAAAATATTCTGATACAGGATGGGTTGGCAGTCTGTGCCCGCTGTGCAGATAGACGCTCCTTATAGCGAAGAGTGGCCCACACTACGTTTGCCGGAAACAGTCTCCATTCCAGCACTCTTCTACTCCAACGATTGTCTGTTTTCCGACAAATTTAACCAGCTCATTACCACATCTGTTTGCTAACTTGAAGAGCTGTCGGTGACGCTGGTTTTCCGGCTGGATCTCTGTTCGAATCTTACACATCAGGAAAACTTTTTTGCATAAAATGCACAACAGGCGAACAACGGAATGCCCAATGGCATTATCAGTCAACTTGCAGGCGAAACAGAGAAAATATTAGTTTGAGGGTGGTGCAGCTTGTAATACAGAAAAAGTTTAAAACGAATTAAACAAATTTAAATACAATCAATACATATACAGACAATACACACACACACGCACGCACACACACATGCACACACACACTACACACACACACACACACACACACACGCACACACACACTACACACACGCACACACACACTACACACACACGCGCGCACACACACACACACACACACACACGCACACACACACAACACACACACACGCACACACACACACACACGTACACACAGACGCGTGCGCGCGCGCACCTATAAACACACATATAAACATTCGAAAAAATAAAATAAAATATAAATTTGAGAAAATAAATATTCATCCAGTAGCAAGTACTCTCATAATTACAAGCAAGACTTAAAAAAATTGTCCTTAATACCACTTCCTATCCTCCTATCGTTAAAGTCCGACAATTTTAAGTATATGGGTAGGCAAAAGAATTTCAGTGTTTCCATATAGAAAAAATAAATTCGCCATTTGAGTTATTTATCCATCAGTGCGCCGCCTCGCGAAGGCGCGAATATCCACGGGCTGTACATGGAGGGTGCACGGTGGGATACGGTATCGGGCGGCATCGTGGAGTCACGCATGATGGAGCTGTTCCCCGTGATGCCCGTCATCTACGTGAAAGCCGTCACGCAGGACAAACAGGACACGCGCAACGTGTACGAGTGCCCTGTCTACAAGATACGGTACGCCAACCTCACAACGGCTCACAAATAATAATAATAATAATGCATAATCTTTCGTGTGCTTGATTTGTTCCGCCATGAAGAATTAATATTAATATTATTTTTAAATAGATTTTTTATATTAATAATAACTTTTATATTAATATTAAGCGAGAGTAGTAAGATTTTTTATATTAATATTAAGCGAGAGTAAAATGTAAATAAAGGTAATAACAATACGTTATTTTTTACAATTTTACATATTTTACAGAACTTTAAATCACACACTAGGATTCCCTGTGTTGTAAGAAACTAGGCTCTTCCCTAAGTTAATAAAAAAAATCCAGCTTTGCAATTTTAACTTTGATTTAACTAGAGAAATCTTAGTGTACTGTGGTTAAACTATCACGCAATTAGAGAAACTCTTAAGACTGAAAGCTGGTGCCCTCTAAAAGCCCTAGTGATGATTATATCTGACAAATTTACTTAATCATTACAGCATGCGGGGGCCTACATTCGTGTGGACGTTTAATCTAAAGACGAGGGACAAACCCACGCGGTGGACGCTAGCCGGTGTCGCTCTCCTGCTTGGCGTGTAGTATACTAGAGTGAGCGTGTCACATGTTTAATGTATACGAAGCTTGTACAATTATGGTATGAATATTAGTATTTAATAAATTTGTTTTAAATAAATAACTCGTTGTATTATTATAAGACACAACTTATAGTAATTAATATACAGTCGACTCTTAATAATTCACCTCCCTATAATTCAAATCTATAATTTGAAGTAATTGTCGCGGTTGTCTATGGGCGGCGTTGATTGATTTCCATCAGGCGACACGCTTGCTCGTTTGCCCTGCTATCCCATAAAAAATTAATTGTTGGGTTATACGTTAGATTTGTGAATGGAACGGTTAGTGTCCTATAATGCCCGTATCTCTGATTTTGTTTTTATTGTCATTCATTTTTTCCACCGTAAATTACATGCACTCAGCTGAAACAAAATATTCTTAATTTTGCTGAAGAATATTTTCAAAGAATGAAATATTTTTATCTGAACTAAAGCCACGTGACAAATTATACTCCATATGATCTCATTAAAATGTATCCTGAACAAAGCAGGTAAATTGTTTAAACCCCTTCAAAAAACTTCAATTCAATTTTTATTTACTTAAATGTAAATACACAACAAATTTGGTTATAATTACAAGTTTAAATGAAATATCTAAAAAATTTTAATATTTTTTATTGTTTAATCTTACACCATAAGACAGTGATTTATTTTCAGTGCTGAATAGAACAAGACAGTTTATATTTTCTATTCCTTATTTTAATAACAGATTAACTTATATGATCATAGGTGAAAGTTAAAACAAAAATATGGAATGAAATCATCCGCTTCAATACTAAAAAAATATCAATCTTGATTTTGATATTCTGCTGAACATAGGCTAAACCCAAGAAAAGCCACCTAGCTTGATCTTCGGCTTCACGTATCCCGTTTCTGCCAGCCGCCCTGCGCAGATCGTCACACGTGGGGGGCGTTGCACACTACGTTTGCCAATAGTCCACAAACGCTAAGCACAAGTGCTTATTATACTCAGTGCGGCTGATAATACAGAAAACAAATGTTTTAAGTATAATCTGCCTGTGTGAATGTGATCTATAGACCGAATCCTCCTCGAAATTCAGCCTGCTCTGGAGGGTGAAAAGTCTTCACGCGAATCGATTGGTGATAATCCTCGAAAACAACTTATAGACATGGCTCAGGAGCGAGATGAGCCTATAATTACTGAGTAGCGTATTTTTCCCTTTTTCAAGAATAAGACGACTATGCTCGTGTTCCATGCCTGAGGAATTGAATATTCTGTAGAGCAGAGTTGTTAGAAGACACAGGGCGACCCCCTGCTTTTTTAAGAACTCAGCAATAACCGTCTTCACCAGGGGCTTTTCCACTTTTAAGTTGTCCGAGGGCCAACTCCATCTCTTCGAGGGCAATATCTAGCAGCTCGTCGGTGTTTGGCAGGTAAGCTTGGCTCTAGGATCATTGTATACGGATTCAGGTTGTGGTGAATGAGAAGCGTAGTTTGCCGTTGAAATACTTGAGCATTCTACCATCCTGGGTTTTTACTTTTGTATGGTGGCTCCTCCTAAGCTTTTGTGCAAATACTTTAGGGCCCTTGTGTCTATTGCTTCTTTAAAGACTTCAGCATTAAAGGCATATGCGCATGTCCCGCAGCACGCGTTTTCTGATAAGCTTGGTCGTTTCAGTATGTCGAATCGATTTTTAGTCCCAATTAGAAACGTTGTCCAGCTACAGTTTGGATCAGAGTCGGTCGGAGTGTGGACTTCACCAGACGACATCTTTCAATTTTGAAGTCAATATTCAGAGTGCCTCTCGCGATTCGGTGATCACTACCGGTATTGAACCTATTGATAACTGAGACATCTCTGAATACGTGTGTTTTGTCCAGTTTTCTACAGTATCGGGGCTTCGCCAGGTCCACTTCCTTTGGGGCTTCTTCTGAAAAAAGGAATTTATCAGATAGTGCCCTTCTTTATCCAGGAAGTTGACTAGCAAAGTTCCCTGTTGACCTGTTGTTTCAATAAAACTACGTGGTCCCACAATCGATTCGATTCCTGTATGCAGCCCTAATTTGGCGTTGAACGCCCATGACAACAATGATATGACCTTTGTGATATTGTGGCCTTGGCTATGTCGTCATACATAGCTTCCACTTCACTATCCGGGTGTGCTAATGTGCGTATGCTTGCGATACGATAGCTGCGATCGATGCGATAGCTGGAGTACAATGTATGCAACGCTTGCCGACGCAATTCTACGCCACCTTGGGAAAGACTATGTCCCTCTCGGTAGTAGAGCAGTTGGCCAGATTGTAAGACCAGCGTGTCCTCCCCCGTCTACGGACTTCGCTTAGTCTAACAATGTTATCTTTTCCAGCTCTAACACGAGTTCATGTATGCGCTCGTCATGCCGCAGACTTCGTCCATTATACGTCGCCAGATCCAGTTTGTGTTGGTAGCTTAACTCCTATATATAAATATATGTTTTGTAAATATTTATCTGTTTTAATTCTTTCTATATATTTTTTTGTTCTTTATTCCCTGTAAATAATTGTCTAGTGAGTGTTATAAACGTACATACATACTTGACAAACTTAACACTGACACTTAATTATTCAAGTTAAAAATACCTTTTTGTTACCATAAGTTACACCTCGAATCCAATTTCCTTAATAACTTTTTTCAAATATATTGTTCGTATATTGTTATATCTATATTTATCACCATCATCAGAACTTCGGCTACACACAAAGTTTCTGCCAGCCACACTATGTAATCAGCAATCCATCTAGGTCGGCGTCCCACACTACGTTTAGCAGTTTTTCGACCCCCACTCCAGCAATCCTACGCACTAGTCTAATCTAACGATCTAATCCAACAATTGTGAAAAGCTCATTGCTACGTTCTTTCTATAATATCTGTAGGAAATCAGTAACTATCATATTACCAACTTTACATTGCACTAAGTTTTTCACTGCCAGTATTGTTATCATGCTCCTGTGAAGCGTTTGAAAGGAATTTAATAGACATTTGAGAAAGAAATCACTGCGTCCAAAACGAATTAGAATAATCAATACGTGCATGAATTTAAATGAAAACTAACAATACGTATCGGAAGACTACACAAAGTATAATTATTAATAATATACGTCCACGCATGTACCTTCTGATATCTATGATATTTACATACATTTTCTTTATTTTTTTATATTTAAATACACACATATAAAGTTCTGTTTTGGACGGCTTCATTCAATCTTAAGGGGTCCGGTGGCAGATACAACTTTCAACCATTACCATACCATTAGAGATCGAATAATCCTATTATGAAAGTAGTAATTAAGGTTGAAAAAACGAATTCTGCCACCGGACACCCATTATAAGTATAAAAAAAATACTTGTGCAAAAAGTCCTCATTGATATTAACTTAGTCAAGTTCAAACTTTTCAAAATAACACCGCTCTACTAAGAATCAGTTTCATATAAAAATATAACTTGAGTCAATATAGTATATACACAATAATTCTATCATATTACATTTTATGTTGTTAAGATATACTAAAAATATTTTGGTTAAATCGCTATGAATACAACTAACCGCTGCGCACGCTCTTTGTATTGGGGCTAGCACTCGCAGAGGCATTGTCATTATCAGACGTGGGTTCAGAACCTTTGACCGTAAAGGTAACATAATATCTTTTATTCTTATCGAGTTTTTCCGCAGGCAATGCAATCAACTGTTTCTCAGTACCGTGGGATACTTCCAATGTAACGTGGGCCTTATTTGATCCTGTCGGTGGCTTCGAATTGATCTTAGGTAGGAAACCCTTTGCTTTCGTTGTTGGACCAGTAGTAGAAGGTTTCGGCATCGTATGATGGTCCCATCTATATGGAACTAGAAAATTTTAAGATTATAGTTATTATTTAGTAAATTTAACGCACCTAATAATCATATCAACAAAACTTACTATATGCTGAGCAAGGTATGCCTGTATATGCATGAACAGCATGAAAACATCTATGAGTCTTACTTGTACATAAGCAAGGGTTGTCTGGTATAGCACTCATTTTATAAAGCTCACTTTCACCGTAATCAAAATCAATTGGTTTCTCCGGTAATTTATCTAAATGTTTCTTTCCACTTTTCTGTAACTTCCTTAAATTGTCGTAGAGAAATTTTTCAAAGCTACTGAAAGAGTATTCAGGATTATTGTAGGGACCTAATCCAACATTTGCTAGGCTAGATTTATTGTATTCGTCTATTGCTCTTTTTATTAAGACAGCTTCATTAGCTTTACTTGTTCTGATTTGCAAACGTTTAAGTTCCAATAAATGCTGAAAAATTTTTCTTTCACAATAATACCTGAAATAAAATTAATAAAACGATAAGTGTTAATGTTTTAAAAAAAATTATCAAACTAAATATTACTCACCGTCGCATATTAGTCTGTATCCTTTGTGTTACCGACCTCATATCCACAGCATTTTTATCGCCCGGCTTTCGCACGGGAATTCTACTATCTATTTTTCCAGAGAATCTTCCACTTGCTCTTCGCTGTTGATAATAGGCATTGAGTCGTGGACTCATTATACACCGCTGAACGGGCCTTGGACTAGGCTCAAACCCTGAATCCATTAATCCACTAGATTCGTAATCTCTTTCCGAGTTTTCACTTTTAGACCGTATCGTAATTCTACTTTTTGTTCTACCTTTTTTGCGAAATCGTTTTCGGCGTCCATTAGCTTCCGAATGACTATAATATATTTCATTGTCACTTAAACTAGGGACTCTACCAAAAAACCCATCTTTTAGGAAAATTACTTTTTCTTCACCCACAACTTTATCATCCTCAATAGACCCGTCATGAATTTTAGTAGATTTTTTCAATATACCTGTGGTACCTTCAACTGTGCTAGTTACATCTGATAGCACCTTGTAACTTTCTGTTTCATAAATGCTGCTTTTTCGACTGCTACCTTGACTTTCTTTCGAACTCTTTGTAAATCTTTTTGCTGATATTTGTGTCCCAGTTTGAGTCACATCATATTCCTCGGATTCACTGTGCATGATAACTTGTTGAACTGCACGATCTGTCACTGGAAAGTTGGCATCAACAACGGTCAAAATACCTTTATCTTCACTTTG
Source organism: Baronia brevicornis (assembly GCA_031353405.1). Taxonomy (NCBI): domain Eukaryota; kingdom Metazoa; phylum Arthropoda; class Insecta; order Lepidoptera; family Papilionidae; genus Baronia; species Baronia brevicornis. The sequence goes on along the minus strand of JASFAT010004479.1, from coordinate 173,557 downwards.
ACCAACTTCACTACTATGAGTACTTGCAGAAGCATATTGCTCCCTCCTTTCCTTTGAAGATGAAACATTTTCCTCAACACCATTTCCAATTATGGCATGATTTTCTTCATCTTTATGTTTAACCTTTTCACCCATTAAATGGTCAAAAGAATTATCAGAATCTGTTATTCTAATCAAATCATCTTTTTGCGCAAATGATACGGTTGAAGAATTGGTTTTATCTTGAGATGCCATTCGATCACCATTAGTAAATTTACTACCCTGAGTATTTTTATCATCAGTCCTGTCCTCTGTATCTAAATCGTCTGGTCCAGATAAAACTTGAAATGATCGTTTTCTTTCGACATTAGAGACAGGAGATGATAGAAATGTTTTTGAATCATCTTGCATCAAGTTAGATTTGCAATTATCAGTTGATTTTGTTGAATGTTGCAAGTTCTCTTGTGATATCGGATTTTCGGAAGAGTTTTGTTCTAATTTTGTTTCTGGCAACTTTTCAGAATTAACCTCACCTTCAGTAACATTATCGAGAACAGGTTGACCCCCGCTGGTTGATTCTTTTAAATTTGAAGATACTTCCGAAACTAGTGGTATTGAATCAGTAAGTTTAACTGTTTGTTCACCTGTTATAGCAGCATCTGCTTTTTCGGATTTATCAGCAATAGGTAAATCAATTTTCTGCTCTGTTGTTACAGACTGTACACCATCTGTATTTTCATTTTTAATAAAAGGTGTATCACAAATTTGTTCTTCTATTTTACTAACATACATATCTGCGATGTTAACTTCTTGAGTGTCATGTACACTTTCTGATTCTTTATTTATATTTTCATGAGTTGATGTATCTGCCATTTTCTTATCATTATCCGATAAACTTTTATGTGTCACAGACATGTTCGCAGTTTCTATTGACACATTATTGTAGGTATCCAAAGTCACAAGTAATTCGGAACTGCCATGTAGTGTTGACTCTCTTTCCATATGTATCTGAGCTTCAGTCACCACCATATTCGTTTTAACTGAAACCGTATCAGTTTCAGTTTCACTCTGAGTTTTATTTTTAGTTATTTTCTCTTCCTTTTCAGGTTCTGATTTTATATTTTCATTATTATCTACAGATTTTAGATTTTCGACATTTTCAGTTAAGGCAGAACTTTGTAAATTATTTGGACTTTTATATTTCACAATATTAACTTTTTGTTTCTCTTCATCATTTTCGATGTGTATAGATGTTTTTTTACCCTTTCTTTTTGTGCTGCGTCTTTCACTTGATTCGGAACTACTACTTTCTGATGTAGACGTAGATTTCCTTTTACTGCGTTTACGATGTCCTTTCCTTCGTATCTTTTCTACAGAACTTTCCGTTTCCGTGGAGCTCTCTGAAGATGATCGAAAACGACGATGATGCTTAGCACTAGTCCAACCATGTCTCGTTGGTTCACTTTTAGACCGATTCTTCTTATTTCTAGTATGACGTTTATACTTACATTTATTATTATCCCTTTTCTCATGCCCATCAAATTCAGTATCGTAACCATCGCTTAAGCTTTTTTGGGACTTAAGTATTCTTTTTCTACGCTCTTGGTATCTCTCAGGATATTTGCGCTCTGATCGTTTTCTCGCTTTCCTGTTATCAGAAGAAGAATCATTAGTAAAATAATCATCACTTTTATCTTTTGTACGTCGTCTTTCTAGCAAAGGACTAGAAAGCTCAACGATTTCTCTCTTTTCTATTCTTATTCGATCACGTACATCAATTTTAGTGCTGGTTACTTTTCGTTGTGGTAAAGTTGTAATGGGAGCTCCATCAATCACAATGTGTGTATTTGATAACTTTGACGCGGGTAACCCGCCATGTGTTTGCAAATACTTTGCAGTAGATCTGTGACCTCTACTCGCAGCACAGTCCAAAGGAGTTAAAGGTTCATTCTTAGATGATCTAGCGATGGGGTTAACATCGGCTCCACGATCTATTAACAGACGACAAAGATCAGCATTATCAGTTGCCGCTGCTATATGTAAAGGCGTGCGACCCTCGTGATTTGTTGCATTAACTTGAGAGGGCCTGCCATCTAAAAGCCACTTCACTAGCTCTCTACGTCCTGATGCAACTGCTTCATGTAATGGTAAATCGCCCTTTGAGTTTCGTAACCATAAATTTGCTCCTTGGGAACCTAAAACATAATCGAAACTCTAATTGATATCAAAAAGCTAAACAAAAAAATACTTTTTCATACATATTTTCCTAAATCTTACTCGTCAAATACTCAATAATATCTTGATTAGCAGTTAGTACCTATTCCAATTTTAATTATTTTCAATTAGATCTCAAAGAAAGAATCCTTTTGTCGTGTTTCTTTATTTCTACTTGGCGTCGACATATCGAGTGATGTCTAGTTTCCCGGTCATTTAGAAGGTAAGACCAAGTTCGCCGCTAAAAAACTGGGTGTGCTCAGTACATCGTGACAGTATTTCGCAACAGCCAACACGAAACGCAAATATGGATGCGTATGGAAAATTCACCTCTGGGCCGGAGCACCCCAATATCAGCTTCTTCCTCTAGACCTCGCAATGTGTTCGAATTCGTTTCGGATTATCGATAACCAATATCTCACCGAACGCCAAAATTCTCTGGCACTGCAGATGATGTCTCTTTAAAAGTTAAACTTTTACTAGGGAGACTGTTTCGAGGAAATTTTCGAAAAAATTCCTGCCTCTGAATTCTACTATCACAACATTCATCAAAAGAAGTATTATTCCCACTATCCGAATGAAACACCAGTACGGTATGCGTGGAATCAGTTACCTTCAGAGGTGTTTAAATGAATAAAAAAGCAATATAAATCGCGGTTGATAACGTTTATATTTTGTTATTTATTTTCTATCGTTTTCGAACTTTTCCGCTTTGTAAATATCATTTTCGATGTTATAGTACAATTAAGTACATTTGGAAAACAGTTGATACCGGAATAATTTCAAAAATTAAATAAAGGCGCTTACTTTCTATGCTAAATATTACGGATGGAACAATAATATTGTTGTAAACGAGTAAATATCTTGTTTTATAGAAGAGCAGGCAAATGAACATTTGGTTAACCTGGTGGTATGCGAAACTCGCCACCCATAGAAATCGATAACGCCGGGGGCGTCTCAGATGCGTTACCAACCTTTTGCGAACAAAATCAATTCTCCGTACCTAGTATCCGTACAGTTTCTATTTGTCCTTTTGCAGCCGCTGTGTGCGCAGGACTTCGACCTCTTCGATCTTGCCTATGAGCATCAGCTCCGTGCGCTAGTAAGGCCGACGTTGCATCGGCATGACCTAAAGCTGCAGCATAATGTAAAGGAGTGCAACCATGTGAGTCCGCGACATCCACGCGAGCACCACATAAGCCTACAAGGGTCTCCAAAGCCTCCGTGTGGCCGCGAGCTGCTGCACAGTGTAAAGCTGTTAAGCCATCTCTGAAAAGAAGATATAATAACGATTTCAAAATCATGAGATAAAATGGAGGATTAACCAACTATAAACTAAAAATATCAATGTTGCAATAAAACGATTGTATAAAATATAACGTCAAATCATATCTGCAGCATAAATAAACTACAATAGCTCTCCCGGATAACTATTATGTCTACTACCTCCCAACTCCCATGACATCCCTCCTAAATCCATCCATCCCTTTTAAATCATCCTCCATCTTATTGAAAGGCATACAACGCATCCACATAGCTCCTCGCGTTGCAGATTTTACGGGTAGCGGGGTTTATTTCGTATCCAGTAACCCATTTGGTCGTTCGATTACGTACAGTGTAAAAAAACATTTACCTTAGAAAAGCTATGCAATGTACGATAAACGACAATTTTTTATTGCTTAACACATTAAGATTGGATCAGCCTTGTAGTTGGCTGATCCAATCTTAATGTGTTAAGCAATAGAAAATTGTATAGGTACTGTTTATATCTGTTTTTGAATATATGTTGAAATATAGTATCCTACAAAAATCATGAAAGTTATTTATACAATAGTAATTTTTAACACTATAACACTATAATCTTTTTTTAACAGTCCATATATGTCCCACTGCTAAGCACGGGCCTCTCCATCTCTGGAGGGACGGACGTTAACCCAACACGCTTGTCCAATGGGGATTGGCAGGGATACCAGACTCGAAATAAATATTTGTATAATCCATACATATATTTATTCCTATGCGGGGATCGAAAACGCGACCATTGACTCCGCGGGCGGAGGGCCCCGTCACTGAGCCAATTGATCGTCAAATAATCTTTATATTGTATTAATACACGAAAAAAAAATTGAACCCCTTTTCGAAGCACATTGTGTGCTCAGAGGAATATGAAAATAGCATAGTTAAAGTTCGTAGTTTAGTAATGGATAAGAAGTGCAGTAAGGTAAAATAAATAATAAAATAAAAAAAAAATAATTGTAGTCGATTTTCGACCACTAGTACCACTTTAAGTGTCTATGTAACCTATGAAATTTAAAACGCTAGTCAGCTGTTAAAAGAGATATCTTGCCTAAAGGTACAGACGTAACGAGAAAAACTTATTTTCTTAACCTGTCAGCATCGTCGACTCTGGCACCGGCCTGATGCAGAGCCAGCACTGCAGCTGCAGATCCAGCTGAGGCAGCCCATAATAACGGCGTGCGACCGTCCGCATCGCGCACCTCTACGCTAGCATCGCCTTCCTTCACCAAAGCTCGTAGCACTTCGAGCGCCGCACCTCTACTCTGTATGAACAGCAAAAAAATGAAACTATTTTTATTGTATAGAAGCGATAGCCATACGAGAGAGCGTGTCATCTCCTTATGGTCCTGTCCCTATGGTAAGCAACAAACACGGCCCATAAATATTTGCAGTACAAGTGGCACTATAGGTAGAGCGCTTACCTTAGGGTAAGGATGTGAATAATAATGGGACGAAAAAAGTACAAGGTACTGCCCTACAGTAGGAAATTAAGGAATTGGGCCTCCAAATCCATGCACTCACCGTATGAAATGTGGTGACATAACAAAATACTACAACGTGAGGCCGATATTCTGTGAGAATGTGGTTCATGCCAGAGTACTATTTTTTATTTTATATCTATTGTATTATTTATTGAATACCTATTGTAGTATCTAAAACCTACTTCTGTAAGTAGGCTAGTGGGGACATCAATTTAAGAGGTACTCTTCCTCCCTAAGTTCGTCTTCATTGTATCCAGTTCGAAACTTGGAGACCTTCTGTTCCTTCCAACGAAGGTTGTAGGCCGCCAAGATTACTTTCAGGGAGGTAGATAGATGCACCTTCACATTATACTATTCACTAATATAAAATATAGAAATAAAATTATACAAGTATATTAAGTATTTATATATTTCGCTCATCTAAAACATGTTTAATCTCTGTAGTCTATGGTTGGCATTATTGCTCGGAAAATCCTCACTGACCGCAGCATGGTGCAAGTGCATCCCCTTGCTGCTACTAGCGCCCTAGGCCCAAGGGTATACCCAAACCACTATTTTGTTATAGGTTTACATCATTCCATACAAGAAAAGGTTAGTATTCTATTACTAAGCATTTGACGCATTTTTACTGTCGCTGTGTATGTTTAACTTTATCGAGAGAGATAACGTCTTTCGTTAAGATTTTTTAAGTGAGTATTTTGTAGCCCGCATGTTAAATGACAATTAACCTCATTCCATAAATATTATTTATCGCTTAAGGTCGTCTTCATTGATGGAAGCGACCTCGACGCCATATTCCTCAGATTTCTATCACAAACTTGATTCCCAATACTTCCTTCGTCTTCATCGTGGTAAAGTGTTCAATTTTAGAACAGAAACTCTAAAGTATTCTAAATCATTATTTACAAAGCTTTTTTGTGAAATTTTTATCAAAATTATTTGGCGGTTTTTAATTAAATCTGGACATTTTATTATTATTTTATTAATTTTAAACAATCCGTAGAAACACCGAGTATAGCCAAAACTCTCTGAGTTACTCTGTGCTTGTGTTGACAGTTTGCTTACATATATGTATACTTTTTAAATGAACAAATAGCTTTAAAGGCACACAAGAAATTATGTCAACGATTAAATGGTAAAGAAAAATTAATATTTATCAATTCCTACTATTAATTCACTCTCTCCCTACATATATGTATATTTATTTATATATTTGTTCAAATTTTCAATCGTTAATAAAATACTTTTTATTCATCCACTCAAGTTCAAATACGTTTTTTTAAACTTTTAGTGTATGACACTTGAGATTAATACAGTTTGTTTCAAATGTTAATTAATTAATTCTATATTTAATTAATTAGAATTATAGGCTAGAAAATAGTAGGAATTGACTTTGATTGATTACTTTTTTGTCAGTTACCTGGTGGTCGGTGGCGGCGGGCGCTCCGCACATTTGTGCAGCGTAGTGCAGCGGGTACCCGCCGTGTTGGTCCGCTGTCGCCGCGTCCGCGCCCGCCGCCAGCACCGCGCGCAAAGCTCCCACTTCGCCGCATACTGGGAAAATAATAATAATAATATCATTTATTTCAGATTACTAAGATCCCTATACAGATTTCTTAGTAAACTAACTTAAGATTATAATAATAAACTTAATAATATAATAATTTGTTTACTTCCAGATAAGAAAGATCCAAACTGTACTCATCAAATGCCTCTTGTATGCTGACGGTATTGCTGGCTTAAAGAGAGCTGCAGGAAATGATGAGTATAATGCACGGTGCTAATTGCAGAAGAAAAAGTTAACCCTTCTTTGCATAATGATGGAAATTTCCATCATAACACTGAATGCCCAAAAATTATATAAAAGAACAAGTTCACTTCAAGTTGATCGTGTCTGGATACCTTTTAATGTCCATTGCATAAAAAAAACATAGCTGTCAAAAATAAGCAAGTGCCACTATCAGTAAAACGAGCTTGAAGTTATCATTCCGCTATTTGTTGTAATTGCAATAAACGTATGATTTTGTTTTATTATATTTTACAATTTCTTGTAGTAAAAATAATAATTGTTTAGTTAATTATCATAAAGAATAACATATATCTAATGATATCCTCTTTTATTTCTATTTAGTACTACTGATCTTACTTTGCCAGATAATGGTAATTTCTATCATATGGGTTTTTACTAAATTTATACTATAAATATATACTAAGATTTTTTTAACCATTTTTCCTTTAATTTGGACATGAATTATATCACCTTGATTTATTTCACCAATAAAGAAAAAATCATGCAAAGAAGGGTTAAGCAAGTTAATGAATTTGTATATTTAGGATCATTGAGACATACAAGAGATGGAAAATGTGAAGGTGACATTGAAAGGCGAATGAAAACTAGAGCCCTGCACTCCTTTATGAAAAGTCAGAATGTGTTAAAGCGGCCCGCCCGGCGACTCATTAGGGAGTGCTTGTCCGACTCTGGTGTACGGTAGTGAAAGTCGGGTTTAGCAGAAGAGTCATGAAAGCAGGGTGAATGCAGTGGAAATGAGAGCATTAAGAAATATGTGTAGGATACCTTTAAATGAAATAATAAGGAATAAAGATATAAGAGAGCGATGTGGAGTAAAAGTAGGTGTCGTGACAAAAGTTGAGAAAGGGATGCTTAGATAGTTTGGGCACACAGAGAAGATAGATGAAATAGGACTGGCAAAAGAAATTAATGTTGTGGATGCGAATGAAAAAGTGTGTAGGGGAAGACCAAAGGAACCTATACCTTGACCAAATTGCCGAAGTTTTAAAGAAAGGCTTGCATGAAGAGAGTCATGAATGTGGGGGAAGCAAGGAAAGTATGCCAAGATCGTAGCAGATCGAGATCTGTGGTCTCTGCCTACCCGTATAGGAAACAGGCGTGACGATATGTATGTATGTAAGTAATAAAGATTCATTACTTCTTCGTTATCTAAGACAAGCTTGACAAGACATTGATCACGTTAGAATTTACATTTTTAAAGCTTATCAATTACTTTTTTTAAGGACTACCTAATACCTATGTATTGAATGTTATTCATATATATCAAGTTATATATCAATTTAGTATATAATTTTTATCAAGCTAATAATGCTTGTGCTATAATATTGCTTCACGTCAATAATAGTCCAATGGAGATAATGAACTCACAATTAATTAATCTATTTACCCAACGTCATTTGCCTGTAGTGTTCACAAGATTAAGTTACGATAAACCTTTACTAAATATAAAGAAATAATTTGCTGTTACATAATTCCGGCATAGAACTACATATGTTTTTTTCACAACCCTTATATGTATGTATCTACATACGTTCCACTGCCCAGATTGGGGCTTTCCTAGTTTTTAGAGGAATGCACATTAAGCCACTGCATTTGTCTAAAGCCAATTGGACTCGAAATAACTATATGTGTATATGTATATCTGTGGACCGTACATATTCCATTGCGGGAATCGAATTCGCGATCATTGATTCCGAAAGTGTTAGCTTCGGCATTAAGCTTAATGAGTCGTCCAACATACTTAACATACATTTAATATATTATTTGCATTTTATATGTTGAAAATTGAAGGTTTTTTTTTTGTAGAAGGTTTTGAGTATTTCTTATATTACAGTGGAAGTCGATCAAATAAAACTTTCAAACCAAAGAAAAATATTCCAGAAGGGACACATCAATATGATCTCATGAGACATGCAGCAGCCACTTTGGGCTCTGGAAATTTAAGGCTTGCAGTTATGTTGCCAGAGGGGGAGGATCTCAATGAATGGGTTGCAGTAAATAGTTAGTATTGTTTTTTCTTACAAGCCATCTGAATTCAAAGTAGTGTTATGATAAAAGGAAGCAGAATCACATTTTATACTATAAATTAAAAAATTACTTTTGTAACTTTATGTATCTGATATTAAAGTCAGGAGAGCAAGACGCTAATGAAACTAGTGCTAATATAACCAAACTCTTGAGTTATAGAACTGTCAGCAAAGTGTATTATTGTGTGAATATGTTCTTTTGAAAATGTTTTTCTTTTTTCTTTTGGAGGTAGGTATATAACTTGCACAAAAACAAGGGAAGCATTATTCATTATGTGTAGCATTAGCAACTCAATGTCAAGCAAATGTCAATTTGGATTGGAATGTTGCAACATTATGTTGAATCTACCACAAACTTATTTTTAATATGTTAGTATCTGATAGATTGTCATATGTTACAGCTGTAGACTTCTTTAACCAGATAAACATGCTATATGGCACCATAACGGAGTTTTGTACAGAAGAGTCATGCGCGGTTATGTCAGCAGGGCCCAAGTATGAATACCATTGGGCAGATGGACATACTGTCAAGAAGCCCATTAAATGCTCCGCGCCAAAGTACATTGACTACTTGATGACATGGGCGCAAGACCAGCTTGATGATGAAACTCTTTTTCCCTCTAAAATTGGTAAGACTACTTTTACTGCTGCTGCCGTTTAATAGTGTTTATGTGCATGTGAATTACTTTGGTCGATGGCTAATTAGAGTGGAAAAAAATATTGCATATTCGGATCAGAAAAAAATACTGCGTCCAATGGTCTGAGCCTTACATTCCTACGAACAATAGAAAATTTTGTACAGCGTAGAAACTGACAGTTTTTGAGTGATTAGATACAATTTTTTGAGAAACCTTAAAAGTCTTTTCGGGTCTGGTAGTTTTCAATTTGGTTAGGTTTACTACGTTTTCGTTTTTTTGCTTCGATATTTTTTTTTATTTTATGGGTTAGGAGGGCAAACGAGCAAGCGTGTTGCCTGATGGAAAGTAATCAACGCCGCCCATGGACATCCGCGACACCGCAGGAGTCGCGGAATGGTTGCCGGCCTTTTAGGTATGTATAGGCTGTAAAGTTAAGATAGACTGAAATAGTAACTTATTGTTATTAACAACAATTATCTTATCATCGTTATTGATGAATATGATGAAATCATAATAACGCTATTTGTCAAGGGCAAGTGGTAGTTTTTCAATCATTTCGTTCTGATATCTGAGTCATAACAATTGACCTTTTCAGAATTCGTGCTTCGAAATGTTTAGTCCTAGACAGGAGGAGCCAGGTCAAGGACCCGACCTTGTTTGCCGCTCAATACCGTTCGCTGTTGGACAGCCCCACACTGACGGGTGAGCAGACCCTTTCTCTGTTACTCCTTAACAAGTGGCCAACACTTACGCCTACAAGTCTGCATTGCCTCAATTATTTTGCAATTTAGCTAAAATTGAGGATGCTGTTAAATCAGTTTCTTATTCATCTACTTATTTTTAATTTTTTTTTTAGTTTATACGTTAATACCTATGAACTAAGAAATTTTAATTATTTAGTTTGGCTCAGTGGCGAAGCCCTCCGCCTGTGGAGTCAATGGTCGCGGGTTTGATCCTCGCATCGGAATAAATATATGTATGGATTACAAATATTTATTCCGAGTCTGGTAACCCCGCCAATCCACATTAGACAAGCGTGGTGGGTTAAAGTCCGTTCCTTCAGTAATGGAGAAGCCCGTGCTCAGCAGTGGGACATATATGGGCAATTAAAAAAAACCTATAAACTAAAAAATATATATTTAGTTTATAGGTTATATGACCATTTCTTTGTTTATGCGTAACAGCGCACGATACTTTTTATTTATTATTTCTCAAATATAATACCTTATAACAATAAAAAAGCCATTATTTTCCTAGGCAAAAAGAAATAAATTCGTAGTCACGGAACGTTAATGTCATACAAAATATTTGGTAGAAGGTCATGTTGAACATTTGGTCATCCGCTTATAAGTCGCAAAAGGAAGTTGGAACGACCTCGAACGATAATTTTAATGATATGTAAGTACAACATCTACACCAACGAAAAGTCTAACTCGAAATTGTTACTAGAAAAGAAATAAACTACACATTGCACATTTCCTGTTTAGGAGTTAAATAATAAATGTAAAAAAGTGATAACCTGCCACAATGATAAACTTATTGTAATTATAACCTTATTTTCTCTCTGGTGAAACTACCGCCTTCAAAGACAAAGGTTGCGACTTCCCGCGTTAGAAGAGATATGTATTATCATCATCAGCTTACAGCTTGGATACAGGACTATGGCGTACAGGTACTTATTCTAAGTTTAGTTGTCTCGCCCATCCGCCTTGGACAAGAGTGGTCGGGTAATGTCCATTCATCCAGAAATAAGGAGACCCCATTCCAAATAATGGGACTTAGTGGATGTTAGGTGAGGGAATTAGGTTTTCAACTTTAACTACTATTTGCCAACAAGAATTATTCAAAATATTAATATTAACGTTATTTATTTATAATATAATATTAATATTAACTTAACGATTAAGACGACCGATTGGCTCAGTGGCGGGGCCCTCCGCCCGCGGAGTCAATGGTCGCGGGTTCGATTCCCGCATCGGAATAAATATTTATATGGATTTATAAATGTTTATTCCGAGTCTGGTAACCCCCCAATCCGCATTTCCTTTCCTGCTCTTTCCTTTCCTCTCTATTCTTTCCCTTCCTTTCCGCCAATCCACGGTCTGCCGTGCCAATGGATGCGTGGCTAGGGGCGAGCCTAGTCGTAATCGTGCCGATCGTCCCGGGGTCGGGCTCCCCCGGGGACTATGGTGCCTTACCTCAGCATGCAGGGCTCTGCTGGGGCTGACTCCATCCTCCCTTGCGGCTCGTGGGATTCACTAAGACGAATTTAATATACCTAATTTGTCGAAAATGACGGCGACGTGGTTCGCCACCTGTCACGTCCTGATTCTCACGAGGGCGAAAAGCGACCAATGACGAGCCGTTTCGCTGCGATGAATGGCAGTGGATGGAGAATATATATATATATATATATATATATATATATATATATATATATATATATATATATATATATATATATATATATATATATATATATATATATATATATATATATATATATATATATATATATATATATATATATATATATATATAACATATATATATATATATATATAACATGGTCGAATCATCTTTGTTTGAAAGTAGTGGTTAAGGTTGAAAATTTACTTCTGCCACCAGATCTTTATATGCAGTGGCGAATTTACCAGCAGGCTGAGAAGAGTGATGAAGAAGAATTATAATTATAAGGTAACGTTTGTCGGAGAACCAACAACCGTTGGAGTAGACGAGTGCTAGAGTGGAGACCGCGACTCGTCAAAGCAGTATGGGATGCCACCCCTCCCCTGCTAGACCGAGCGACTATCTGGGCAAGGCGGCTGGCAGAGAGTGGATGCGTGTAGCCGAAGATCGAGCTAGGCGACGCGCCTTGAGTGAGGCATATGTCCAGCAGTGGACTGCCGCGCTCTGATATTGATTATTGAAAGTAATATAAAACTTTCATATAGTAATTAATTGAATTTTATCATCACCATCAGCCGAATTATTACTAGATAATTGAATATATTATTTTGAAACTCTAAGTAAGAGTATTAAATAATATTTAATTACGTTTACCAAATGTACATTATTGTTAAATGTACATTATTATCGTGTTTGTAGTATTAAGCCATACCTTACCCCTCCTCATTAGCAGTAGGTACATGATTGAATTTTATTAGTTCAGAAATATACCCAAAATCTATTTCTTGTGCATTCTTAACCAAATTGTTGGCTTATAAACATAATCTAGGAACTGACACATGGATCCTCTTGATTACGGGAAAAGGTGGTGTAATTGAGACAAATCATAAACTAACAATTTCATTGAAATTAAATAGTAATTAATATAAATGCGAACTAGGTTATTGAATTATAGAGGTGGATAGGACGGTAAAAATTGAATAACCTATTGGAGGCAAATGTATAAATCTATCACTGCATATATGAGTGTAAAAATAAAATAAATACACTTTAGAGTTACGTACTGTAGTGATACATTCATAATGTATTAATATTATTTTGAAGAATTTTATTTGAAGAAGCCCCTAAAGATCCCGGGTGTCCCCGTAAGCAAGAAGTTCGGCGGGCACGCTACAGTACACCGAGCTTCTAACTACATACATACTATAATAGTTCTGCAGAACCCAACTGAATTCCACAATAGCTGAGCTGGTACAAATAACAACCCATATCACTCAAAAGCAAACAATTCAATTAAGCGATGAACCCAGCACAAGTAGCATACAATGGTTGTAATTGACAGAATAAGCAGGTAGAGGGTGATATGCGGTCTCGCCTTCAACACCGCGACGGGTGATAACTGGTGTGGCGTCAAATGCCACCGCGGAGTGACACCGGCGATAACTTACTTGGAAACCTGAATCGCATTGTAGCGACGGCCCCGTTAATCTGATTACCTTATACCTATATATCTTTGTTGCGATACCATCTCTAGCACGAATGGTTGAGTAAAAAAATTAAATTTCGACAATATAGATGCTAATTATTATATTATATATGTAGAATTAGGTCAGTGGCCGAGCCCTCCGTCTGAGCATTCAATGGTCGCGGATTCGATCCCCGCATCGGAATAAATATATGTATGTATTACAAATATTTATTCCGAGTCTGGTAACCTCGCCAATCCGCATTAGACAAGCGTGGTGGGTCAACGTCCGTTCCTCTAGAAATGAGGCCCGTGCTCAGCAGTGGGACATATATGGGCTGTTAAAAAAAAATATGTAGAATGAATTTTAACAATTTTTTTCGTCATCATCGAACCTCTCACAATTTTTGAAATGTTGGGCCTCTGATCTGCAGTACCCTCATGTTGCAGATGTCTACAGAGGTCGCTAGTTCCTTTTTATGGGATAGGGAGGCAATCGATTAAGCGTGTCGCCTGAAAACAATCAATACCGTCCATAAACATCTAGAACATCAAAGACGTCTCAGAAGCGTTGCTGGCCTTCGTAAAATGTATAGAATTATTTTTACCAGTTCCAATTTCATATGGATTTGAAAATATGGACTTGAAAATAGCTAGTTTTATAGTGGTGGTGCGTTAGAAACTTACATCAACGTTAATATCCTAGCTCAATGTAGAATTTCATCTAAAGATGCTGCTTAGCCTTAAATGATGTACTATCAATAGTCCAATCCTAATAATAAGATATTTATAGATAGATAGATATTTATGAAGTGTTTAAAACAATGCATAAGCAGCTAAAAATATTTAAAATTATTTTTGTAATAAAACTAATAGTTATATATTCCTCACATATTTTAAATGAACGTGGTTTGTGAACAAATGACGTAATTCACTTTGATTGGCATTGTGCAGTCACGTGACTTGAGAGTGATATTAAATAAAAATCAAATAGCTCAAAAATATTATGTTTTCTAGGATTTCATCCGAACTATTGTTTCGCAGCAAAATTATATTTTTATTGGAGTACAGTCATTATGCCTATTTTGGTGACGTTAGATCGTAAGTTTATGATTTATACATACACATATACACACATCCATACTGCTTCTACAGTAGATATAGAACGGGAGCACAGACACTGCCCACAATACACACACAATTTACGCACATGCACCTTTTTTAAGTTTGTGTATACCATTTTTTATATAATATAACAGTGTAAAAAAATAATGTAATGAATATAATAATAATAAATAAGTGCAACCCATACATAAATAGTTGTTGTTTCAATTCCTTTAACCTAACGCGCGAAGTGTTGTTACCTGTGGCCCAGTGCACGACTGTGTGGTGCTCATTGTCCCTCGCGTTGACGTCGGCGCCGGCCGCAAGCAGCGTCTGCACGAGCGGTACGTTGCCGTGCACCACCGCCAGGTGGAGGGGCGTGAGGCCGTCCGCGTCGCGGGCATCCGCCAGCGCCGGCGCGGCCATCAGCACGCGGTCCGCGCACGCCGCGCGCGCAGCTTGTCGCGTCGCGCCACTAGACGCACAGTAGTGCAGCGCGCAGCGGAGACCGCGGTCACGGACACGCACCGATAATGGCTGCCATATGAAATACAAACAGTTTCTATTCAAGCAGGGCCAACCCGCCCCTATGTGCAAAATGTGCGGCGCACTCTCCCCGGGTACTATGGTGCTGCTAGGGCTGACCTCCATCCTCCCTTGCAACTCGTGGGATTTACTAAGACGAATTTAATATACCTAATTTATTGAAAATGACGGCGACGTGCTTCGTCACCCGTCACGTCCTGATTCTCACGAGGACGAGAAGCAACCAATAGAGAGCCGTTTCGCTGCGATGAATGGTAGCGGATGGAGCTAGCCAACCCCTGCGGAGGATAGGCGTGAATATATATATATATATATATATATATATATATATATATATATATATATATATATATATATATATATATATATATATATATATATATATATATATATATATATATATATATATATATATATATATATATATATATGTGTGTGTGTGTGTGTGCGGCGCACACAGGCGGCAGAGCACTAGGGATGCCACTGAAACTTTATGAATATCAGCGCCAATCATTGATTTATTTTTTACACAAAATTTATCATAATAGTTACGTACCGATAAGTAAGTACAAATCTCTTAGATAATATTAACGTCTGTGATTTAAGTTCACATTATTTGAACTGACCCAATGTTTACGTCTTGGAATACAGTTTACATTAATTATGAGCTCTGCCTTCTAATCAAAAGAGTCGCGGCTGTCACTATATTGGTGATGGTCGGGCGGAAGGAGAATTAATGACAAAAAAGTAAGCAGAAAAATGGACAGATTATTTTTGTCGTTTTTGGCAAAGAAAGTGTCATTTTTAATATGAAATTAATTATTATATGGTAACGACAGTTTATAGTCAGTGGCGGGACCCCAATTGAAATTAAACAATCATACCATTCTATTCAATCGAAAAATGCAGGCGTTACGGTCTATGCTAGCATTGGCCTCCGTAAAAGTTGACGTTAGTATGCGGAAATCTATTATACAGATGTAGAGTCAATAATTACCTGTACCTTGCTAAGATCAGCGAAGAACAAAGTCGAAAAATAATATTGTGTATATACGAATCTGTATATACACAACGTCACTTTTCACCACTATAGGACACGTGATTCAGCTCAGTGATATGTATTCTCAAATATAGTAGATAATGTAAAACAACTGTAGATTTTGACTTTGACTCATATGAATAAAAGATTTCCACAAAGTAACGCCCGACTCTAGCACTGCTCTTATTCGACTTAGTAAGTAACAATGCACTGCTGAAAATTGTGCTTCCCTAAAAATCCCCACGTTTGGTGATCGTAGATTGATTGAATTTCATAGGAAGACGCTGCTGCCAGTCTACTAATCTTTACTACGTTTTTCGCTTCGTACAATACCCACTAGAAAAAATGGAGGGGCCCTATTCTATGTCGACCTAATAATTTGCTCAGTGACGAAGCTACCGCTTTCGGAGTCAGTCATCGATTTCAAACTAATAGATAAACACAAATGTTAACAGAAATAGAGAGACTCGTGCCGAGCAGAAGGACATATGTATATAGGTTATGAACAGAAATTCTATATCGGAAACGACCCAGCAAATTATTTCTTAATATATAGTAAACATTTATTGTATTTCCAATATTTTTAGGTACTTGGTACCTTTAAATATTGCAAATTATATGACTCTATCAGATACAATTAAATTAATTAATCGTGACAAAATTCTATTTATGTAAAGTCCCAGTAATGCAAAGCACATTTACACGGTACTACGTCACTGGTTTACCCCACACGTGTGCGGGAAGTCTTCCGACGCTATTGTGAAACCAATTGCCTATCGATTGTGTTACCGCACGCCTCCACTTTATTCTATCGGTGCATTCCCTTGAAAATTACGAAGAACAACCGCATGCTAGGCAAAATTACTAAACCATGTTATTGGGGTATATGCGGGCGCCATTTTAACATCCCTGTATCTAGTTCAATACCATAACTCTAACCTATTGAACACAACTTTAACTAAGCATTTCATCGATATCGTATTTTCTAAAAAGTAATTAAATATAAAAGTCTAAATAAGTCACCACTCGCGTATTACCTGATTTTATATTTCTAAAAAATTTTCACTATATTAAAGAGGAGAGTTACATAAATAAAGAGACTTTTCAAACGGCATTTGTTCGCATCCTATGAAATTTTAAACACAAGAGAGAGAAACAACACAACAGAAAGTTAAAACATACTTCTAATTCTTACCAGTGAGGAGCCAGCCTACGTTTCCAGAAATTGCAGACCTCAGCCTCTAAAGCCTTTTCCATGAAGTCGGTAAAGGCTTCAATGACTTATAAGATTACAGGTAGACTTATTATTTACAAAAAATAAGTCTACCTGTAATCTTATACACTTTTAAAATGAAATTAAAGTGTTATACAAAATGCACTTAACTTGGAAATTCTAATATTATATAATATTAATGATTTTGTCTTTGATTTGATGAAATCATTCTCATCTGACAAGCGATTGTAAATTATAATATTTGTAAGGTTCTAATTTGTGATATAAAAGCTAATATAATCAACGCAAAAAAGCGAAAAGTCTGTATATGACACAGCTATCAAAAAAATATTGCATTTTTTAATCAGAAAATCAGCTCTATGACCAATAGAAAATATAGCGAAGCGTTAAAACTGACTATTTTTGAGTGATCAGATACAATTTTTAAAAGTTTTCAAGCTAAATCTTAAAAGTTTTTGGCCTTGTTGGTAACGACTATTTCGCTTTTTTGTGTCGATATGTACATGCAATAACATAAACAAACGTAAAAAAATTGTAATTTCAAATATAGAGCAATTTTCTGACATTTATTTTTGTAGATACACGAACACATGTCCTTACACTTCTATAGAAATGAATAATTAATGAACTGACAACTGATTCTCCCCAAAAGACAAATCGACCTTATACTTTAACAATGAGCTGTATCGATCTATAACTACAATACATAATAGAAACAGGGTAGAAGTGTGAGGGAAAGCTTGAAACGCAGTTAGACGGGTTGTTTACAAGGCGCTGCCTGTTGTACGGCGCATTGCATCGCGTGATAAGCCATTGCACCCAGAAAAACGGTATGCTACTCATATTTCAAAATTAACGATCCATTATTTTTTTTCTTAAATATTTGCTTCATATCCGTAATACTTCAATAATAAAAAAATATTACATATCAGTTATATTTTTTTACAATTGAGAATACATTAATTATGCTGTAGATAGATGTTCTTCAATCTATCAATGATGCACCATTACCTCAGTTGGTAATATTTGCGCTTACGATCTGAGGTATTCAGAATCATTGAATGATTGTTGTTAAGATATTCTTGCCTACACACCATCAGAAGGTGGACAGGGATAACGAGTGATACCGAACTGTTTCGCCTCGCTACAAATAAAAGTGGTTATGCAGAAGTGACAACTTTCGCTTGTCGGAGAGGTACTAAACGGAAAAGGAAATCAATCAATAGAATGGTAACATTACACTGATAGACATTGGCCTCAAAATTGGGAATAGTTGCGGTAATTCCCTCGTTTAACAGCGGATTAGTTATCGTTGTATATTAAAATTGGTTTTTAATAATCGGATTCTAAAATCAGACTCGCCGCCCTTACTCTATTGTCGCGTACGACACCCACAAGAAGAAATGAGGTCAGTAAAAAACTCCGCATTAATAATGTAGAAATTGATTTAAGTGCACTTTTTACCAATTATATTCGTATGTCAGCGGGTTTTAATTTTATATTGGAGATAGTTATCGCTCCAGACATTTCTGTATTGATAATTGGATATGAGGACTTTTAAGAAGACAGAGATGCATATTTTAATCAATGCCATAATTGATCTTTCCTACATAAACTAAGATATTTTTTTCTGCACGTATGATTCATATATGATCAATGGTGAAATCGAACAAACCTCGAATCCAAGTAAACTTTAACTCTTGCCGTTTTTATTACGTGTATGTTGTCAACAATGTTATTGTGTGTTATGAATGTTATATGTTATAAATAGAAACTCACATCTTTATTGAGTATTTCAACAACAGTCTTGTAGTCTGCCTGTTGGCAGGCGTACATAAGTGCTGTACAGCCGTGAGGAAGTGGAAGATTTACATCGCCCTTCTTCGTATTCTTCTCCCGCTTGATCTTAGTGCTCTTGTCAACAAGATCGCCGTGGCGAGCTTTAGGCTTCTTCAGTATGCTGGGGATGGGCTCGCGCCGACCACTGGGAGCGCGTTTTTCCATAACAAGTGTGCGTGCGTGCCATATGTCACGAGAGGCGGCGTTGTCGGCGTGTGGTGCCGACGTCGCGGCGGCGAGCGGGCGCAGAGGGTGCGGGCCTCAGACTGGCCTGCGGCGCGGCTGCCCGCTCGGACAGAGGTGTTGGGCGGAGGGGCCACGCAACGCCCGCCCAAACACCACTCACTCTCTTACACAAAATCAGGTCAACCTCGTAATATTGCCTCGACAATTGAAAGGGTGCTCCCCTTTGTTCCACCACATTCCAAATTCACCTTTGTCATTTATCGCAGGTAAATCGATGGCAATGAACCAGTTTCAAATGTTAAATGACCCACGGACGAAGTGTTCACTTTAAGAAAAGAACCAACGATCGATTCCTGTCTCGGGATAAATATTTATATGCCTACAGATATTTATTACCGATCTGGGTTGGTCAAATACTCAGATCGGTAATGTCATTCCTGTTTTATAATGATATTTACGGGATAAGGAATCCTAGTTTAGCTATGATTGTAAAGTGTTTATTTATTTATTTATAGAGGCCTATTCTTGTTGAGAGGTCCTTGACAAAAAAGTAACCTAAATGCTATCTAAATATTGTAAAAACTTTTAAATTGTTAAGGACATAACAGGCATTATTATTATTATTTTCTCATACATACAATTTGTATTCTCCCCTCTGAGAGGAGTAAAAAGCACGGGCCGAAACCAAGCACGATGCTATTACGTGTTTATGTGTTATATCTATAATGTATACTAATTTATTTTCTTTACCTGACAATGTTATTTCAGACATAATATTGTAGATAGTTTTATCTGTGATTATTGTTCTATCCGAATATAGTTTGTATGCTGTATTTTCTAAAACTGCTTCTGGGCTAAACGTTTAGAAAGTACTTTTTCATCTAGATATTGGACTATTTGTGCTAATTTTCTGGATGATTTTGGTTTTGGAATATACGCTCTGGTTTTGGGATCCGTGGTATTTTTAATTGTGCTAGAGTTTTATTGAACTCATGTTCAATATATTTAAGTTTATTTGTAGTGTTTGGTGTGGAGTTAACATTACTATCGTCCTCATGAGAAGGTTTTTGTGGTGGAAGTTACAGTGAGATGGTTTTCGAAATTATTATTATGTGAGTTTACTATGGGCAGATTATGATTATTTATTTATTTAGATTACATATTGTCTTTACTGAGTTGAATGTTTTGTAAGAGTTCCCTTATTTCCGATTTAATTTCTTTTATCCTCAAATTTGAACTAAGTTGTCTCGAAGTAACAACGTACAATATCTTCTTTTATTTCATTTGACCACTTCATCCTCAAGTTTCTATTATTATTTTTATTTATTATATT
The DNA here is from genome assembly GCA_031353405.1 of Baronia brevicornis. Lineage (NCBI taxonomy): Eukaryota > Metazoa > Arthropoda > Insecta > Lepidoptera > Papilionidae > Baronia > Baronia brevicornis. The sequence continues at coordinate 152,954 of JASFAT010004479.1, read as the reverse complement.
TATGAGTTTGGTCGCATTTGTATGAGTAGATGTGGTTTCATCTAGTTCCGTTTTGGTGGTTTCAGATTGTATTGATCGTATAACTTCTACCCTTATTTCTTCCCTGGTGTTTTCTGTTTAAAGGCTGCCTAAAAAGGCAGCCTATATAGAAAACACTAGGTTTGTTTTGCAAAACAGGCTGCCCTATTGCTTTCATTTCTGGTAATTTCTGTGTAAATTCACTATGTAATAAATCTAGGTAATTGTTTAGTTGTGTTGTTTCTCATTTTATTATTAAGAGATAAGTGTGCCAATTGAAGTGGTTCATTTCTTGAAACCATTTTTTACGCACTCGAGTTTCACCAACCATGGATACAGGATTAATATATTTACTACCTGCACAGCATGAGTTGACGTTCTATAAAAACACTCTGAATTTGAGGACAATGAGGATGATGATGTGTTGGGTGATTTGGAATCGTCTGATGGTTATCAATCGCCGTCAGCAATATTAACACTTTATATTAGTCTTCAAACCAGTTTCATGTTCGTGTTACACCACTTAATGTTCCTTCGAAATAAATGAATTCTTGATTTAGATTATTGTTTTATGTCCTTGAGCAATAAAATATAGACATTATTACTCGACTGAATTACTGGTATCGCGTCGTGGAATGAAATGTCGAAAGTTCACGACGCCATTATATTTATATCGAAGGTGACCAGTAACGCAAAAACAACTTCGTTATTCCTAATGAAAGTCAAAGCGAAAAGTCTTTTCCCGTTACACAGTGACTGCGTTTTTAATTCATTTTTATTGTCTTATGTTTTCTATGATGGCAATCAGCTACAACTATACATGCCATTTTACTTGTAAAATGCAATATTAATCTACTATAATATCAATTGTCTTAAAATATATATCACCTTGTCACGTTAAGTCTTAATATTATAACATAGTTGCTATTCTATCAAAACCTTCTATTGACTTTTTCAGTCGACTTAAAAAGACACGATACACGCATTTATTTCATATCACTTACCTTATACGCCTTAATCGAAATATATTGTATATTATGCCACAATTAAACAATAAGATAAAAAACACAACGTCACTAGAAACAAAGTCGACCAATTTAAAGATCTAAAATTGCAACTGTTAAATGGAAATCAGGGAAATTACAGAAACGTTTCCTATAGTAAAGAATTATAAAAAAGAGAGGTTTTACAAGGGTCACGTTTCATTATACGTTTACTTTTAAGAAGTTGAATAATTCACATCCGCTCAAAAACACACGCTCAAAAATAAAGTTCTGTAACTATATTATTTGGTAACGTGTGTTCTGTTCTTTTACTATACATAAATAAAATGAAGTAAAAGATTTAAATGCCATTATAAATAATAGAACAATCTGACACGAACATAATAATAATTACTAAATATATTCTAGTCTTATGTTATTATCAGGTAAATATTGTTTATTCCTAGTAGCATTTTGTACCTACAATATAGTTCGATTAAGGAATATTAGTGGCATAATAAGGCATATCAGCGGAGTGAATTGCGTATATAGTAGTTTTTTAAGTTGACTAAAAATTCCATAGAAGATTTTGATAAAAAGGCCACCATTTTATAAGGATGTAACGTAATCAGCTGACTTAGTACATTTCAAGATACTTGTGATTTGATACTGGCATAGTAGTTATACCTAATTGCCATCAGGTAAGAAGTAGAAAGTTAAAACGCGGCGAAGGTTACGGTGTTAGAGTTCGATTGGGAGTTAACCCAGTCAGCTATTATTCTTATTAGGACGGTATTGTGTACTGGGCTTGTTTCGCAGGTCGCGTTATCGGGTTTGTGGCTTGGTGTATGACGTCATCGCTGCACGCCACGTCTCTTTTGAACGTCACCTCTATAATTAACACCCTTTACATTATGATTATTAATATTATTCATATTGCTTTTTATAATAAAGTAAATGATATTATTTTTTGGGACTTAAATTTCCATTGACATTAAACTTTTATTTTCTCTATTATGTTATTTTTAGTTGTTTTTGTGTGACTTTTTAACATAGCAAGTTTTAAATGTGCGAAGTACTACATTAACTACATTTAAAATATTTGAAATTATTTGTTATGATATGTAAAAGATTTATTTCAAAATTAAAAAAATTAAAAACCTGGATGCATATAATGTTGACTTTCTATTAAATAAATCATCTCCATCGAATCAATTATTATAGTAACCTCTCATTCGTACAGTTTTTAATGTTTTCTAGCGATAGGAATATGTTTACATGAAATTAAGAATATAAATCCTTCTTTAAAAATTCTAAATTGCATTTCAACAATAATTGTCTTGGAGGTAATCATGCTATACCATTTCGTGTGATCATATATGCCTCAAGATGAGACAAATTGACACACGCAAGTACAATCATTTTACAGTACGTTCCATTGAAATCCAACAGCAATTTCAATTTTTATAATGATTACGATGCCCGTATCACAAGTCGTTAAGAATCTCGTCCATTTTTTATCAACGAAATTTATAATTGCGTCCCACTTTTAAACAATAGTAATTGAAATACTATCATTATGTTTATATTTGTTTATAATTGTGGTGAAACGCTTATCAGCATGTTGATAATAGTATGGTCAATTTATTGCACTTATTGTGATAAGCCTTTAACAGTAAATAAATCTTATTTTTCCTACACACCAAGAATTGCTAAATTTGTCTTTTTTATTTTAAATTGAGAAGACCTAACATCTTACAATAAGTAAAATCAATAAAATATATAGCCCTAACAGGTCACTGTTACATTTTGGACTGATCTTGCCGTAATCTACACGCTTGGCGAGCGGATTTGAGATTACATACCTATTGGTTTTCTTTACTCAGACACTGGTGCCTCTCTCCATGCTCTAAGGAAGCTAAAATTATTTTATTTAGAATAAATTTATTAAAAGCCAACTATTTTTTTCGATTTCACTTGGTTTGGAACAGCACTTGCGGTGAGACGTCTTGCGTTAATTTCTACCTAACATTGGACTATGGATCTATTGACGTAAATGTGTTTCATTTCTTAATACAAACACAATAGCTTAGTTGGATTAGTTAATAAGAATTCTAAAACTGGTATAATAATCATAGCATATGTAGGTTTTCTTGTAAATGTTTATGTTTATTCATATCAGTAACAAAATACCTTAATACATAAATATATTCTAAAAATATTTTCGTATCTAATGAATGGGTTTTCTATTTATTTGTAGTTTTCGAATGATAAAAAAAATTACAGACATTATTAAAAATATATTGAATTCAAGACGCCTACGATTTGCAAAGGTATGTGAGTATATAATCTAGGATATAACTAGGCACACATAAATTGCTTAACCAACAAATTATAGGTAATTAAAATCAAAGTAGGCCAAGCAGTGACCTGGTTCCAATATCACGATATTTGCTTTTTCTAAGTGTTTACACTGCCAAGATGTCGATGCGTCTAGCCGGGTTGTGTTGGCATAACAATCTGACGAGTTTTACTGAAGCAGAATTAGGTACATTGTGCGTAAATAATGAAGCAACAAGAATGAAATATAGGACAAACTCAAGAACCTCTCACGGTGAGTGTTTAACAACAGCAGTTAAACCTAAACGATGCAAAAAATACTTCACACAAACTTAATGTCAACATATGAACCAACTATCGTATATGTGAAACACTCTATTTATATTATAAACCAAATTGTCGGGAATTCTACGAATGTTTGGGGAATTGCTGCGGTTTTAAAATGGTATGTGGTTCACGGCATAGATTGAACCCTTTTCCTGTGTGTACCGTACGATGCGACTATAGTAGAAAATATCAGTAGATGGGAAGCAGCGTCTACTTCCGAATAAAAACCAATCTAAGATCCTGTATTTGCCGGAAAATCATGGCAACAATTCTCATTTTTGAAGGAGACTATTAGAGCTATATTAAAGATGATTGAGGAATTGCAGGTTCTACAATACTGTAGTATAACACTATAAAAATCATATAAATAGCGCTTCTGTAAAACACTACTTATGTTTATTACAATTCAAATATTCAGTTATTATATATATACTGGCGGAAACGGGATGCGTGAAGCTAAAGATCAGCAAAGAATTGCGGCGATCTTTTGATGATAATTCATTAATAATAGACTTATTAAGCTAAAATGGTATAAAGATTATTACTTTAAAAAAATGATAAAACGGAAATATTATGGAATTGTACTTCTTGTCTACTATTCAAGAGATACTTTCTAACTAACAAAGAAGATACTTCCTAACTATTAATAACTTTCCCTGCTAAATTTAATATAAATTTAGATCGAAATACATTTTCCAATTACCAATTACAATTTACTGCGCTAAGGAATGTAAAACATGTCTTAAGGGTCATTAAATAGGTGCGCCGACTAAAATAATGTTTTATCGTCTTATGCGAGAAGGCAGGACGTCAAAATTTTATATAATACGACTACACTTGATGACTAATTTTTTATAAATATTTGCTTTTTGTTTGTGTCTAATTGCATGTGTAACCATCTAAATATAAAGCAATGATTTGTCTGTAACTCACAGCAAATAATATATGTAGGTATATAAATATATTTATATTTTTGGGCGAGATTTTCATAACTTTAAAAACAAAGAGATTGATTAAGTCTCATATGCACTATAGTAAAAATGGTTTAAGAATTCTCCTAGATCGGAAACGCACTCTCTAAGAGTTGTTTGAAAATAGCATAGCACTTAACGTGTTAACTACAAGAAAAAGCAATATAAACCAAAAGGTCGTTCGAATTCTCAAGTAATTAGTGCAGGCTGTTCTGATGGTCAGTAGTCGACGACCAAAGTGGGTCAAAGATCAATCGCGATAGTCGTAAGCTCGCTGCTGTTTGCCATTATATGGAAATTAGCCATTCGTTTTCCGTTACCAGGTCAACCGAGCTAAATCTTACTGGTGACATATTTTATAACGCTCTGACTAATGACTTTTATTTATAACATAAACCATTTTCCTCAAGTTTGAAAAAAATACGAGTTATTGCTTATGTTAAATAGGTCTAATATTGTTTTGTAAATTTCACACAAAATAATTTAAATGAGCCGACTTGACCTGAAAATTATATCCTTACAAAATATCGGCATCAAGTGGTAGCATTTTACTCTGTTACTGCATCTGGTACGGTGAAAGTAGGAATCCTTTATTTCCTTCTTATAACTTCCACCGTTCCCTCCCATTACTTTACTTCTCTCTACATTACCTTCGGTTCGGTTGGATGGAACCATATGGTAGGCGCAAGCACTTGTAGTTCTTGTAGTACTATTGCAGATATTCATGGGTGGCGGTGGTTGCTTACTATCGCTTGCTCTAAATTTGCGCCTATCGTTTCCATAAAAAAATAGGACACTAGGAAATTTATTTTGTTTCAAATCTTAATTATAATAAAACAATTCGGGTTTTTCAACATCTTCTACTAAACCGATTCTTATGAAGCTTTGCACACATGTTGAGTTCGCATAACAATACAATATTAGGATTATTTCAACTTGGGACCGAACAGTTTGTATAACGACTGTATAATTCATTCAGATTCTTATACGCCGTCCGTTTTTATTTTAGTGTAAATAAATCCATTTAACTTGAAAAAAAAAACTTAATTATTTATATTTTCTTACTTTTAGTTGTTTTTTTTTTTCGTTCCACTATTTACATCCTGACAGACCCTACAAAGACGCTACAAAGGAAGACAAGAACTCAACATGTGTGCAAATTTTCATAAAAATCAGTTTAGTAGAACAAGTTGTCATAAGATTTGGAATAAAACAAGTTCATAGTCATGTTTGTTATATACTATTTTCAGTCATATTCATTCAATATCAGTTATTTTTACTCTTATTCAACCTTTACTTTGATAACACTAACAATTTAAACACGCTAAAGTTAAAATATATAATTTAATAGAAACTACATACCTGTTACTTGAATCATTTTTTGGTTGTTTGTTTGAAAGAATTTCATGGTTCACTGCCTATAAAAATAAATGGCTTTGACAAAAACAAACACTAAAATATAACCTATCCGTCATCATGCCCAATTTAAAAATAAATTATCTCTACTGTAACTTGAATTTAACAAAATAAAACTAATATTTTAAAATAATCTATTGTACTGTTCTATCTGTACTGACCACAAGAATCATCATATTAATGTCTATTACTCGACTGATAAATGTATTTAAATGACACATTGTATTTGCGTTTACAGGTGGTGTGGTATAGCGTTGTCATGGTTACAAAAACACAACGCTGAATGTCGTCCGAAAATCCTTTCAAATAGACTGCCTAATTAAGCCCCGTAGTGGACACCATAATAAAACAATAATTATTTTGATTAGTTATTGTAATTAATAGAGTATATATATTTTTTAATGTATTAAGAATAACAAAAAGTTCGTTTAATATACAATGTATGTGTGTAGTGTAACGACTTAATTGTTCCAGCCGAGAAGCTTTCAAAGTTCACGCATTCAATTCCTTGATTGGGATAAATATATAAATATTCTATAGTTATTTATTCTGAATCGAGTGGGCAAACGTGGAGGGTGGGTTTATTGTTCATTGCACCAGAAATGTGGAGGCTCTGTCCACAGCTGTGGTCCATTTATAAATAGCTGTATGAATAAATGTAGGTATAATTGAAAAAAAATACTCATTAAATATTCAACACCATTTACCCTATTCTACATTCATGTTATATTACCACAATTCGTATTAACGCAGGATGCTTTTACTAAAATCATATGATGATGGATGCTTTTACTAAATCATCAAATATGATACCATCTCTTTCAATACATAAAACATATTCACGCACGCAAATATATTCATATTTGGACACCAAAAAACACATATGTAATATGTAGAATAACATTTTAAACTTATTAAATTATACTATTTCCTAATATCCGGCCTACACTGACCAGTTATAAGTCTCTTACATCCAAGAGGACAATGTATGGGTGCTTCTTTAACCTTGTCTTCTGCGAATCGCATCTCAATTTCGATTTGCACACAGTCTATAGTGATGTTCGTAGCATTAACCCAGAGAGCAGATGCAGGATATGAATTGCCACACGGTGTGAACGCACCAAGAATTTCGCATTTTCCACGCCAAAGTACTAAGTTATCACCTCCGCACGGGTTGATATCGCAGACTGGAATAAGCGATGAGTTCTTTAGAATCAGATGTTGCCCTTCGGGACATGGGCCGCGTTTGAAAGCAAGCCAGCACGCATCAGATGCGGGATGATACAAATATCCTGTAAAATAAATCAGTTTGCTTATGAACGCTACTAACAATAGTAAAAAATTCTGTTTTATATTCATATACGTTTATAAATTATTAATATTCATATACGTTTGTATGTAATATAGTGGTTAAATTAAGTGATTTATATATGCATATTTTTGGGAAATGGGAATATATATATATATATATATATATATATATATATATATATATATATATATATATATATATATATATATATATATATATATATATATATATATAGTATGTATGTATATCACATACGCCGTTAGTAGTAAGTAGTAGTAGTCTCAAATATATATAAATGAAAAGTAAAATATGGTCCTTCCGTCCCTACTAGCTCCAATATCTGTTATTTTACTATATTTGCAGTTATGTACATAATATACTCGTACAAATATTTAAAATCAACACATAATTACCTGGGCGACAGTCACAGATCCAATCGGCTTCTTGATCACCTGGGTAGTACAATTCATTTGTAGGACACATGGATGGCAGGAATATTGGTTGTCGATTCTGTAACCATTAAGTGAATTTCAATATTAATATTATCATAATAAAGAAAAAGGAATATTAATGATGCTCTTAAAATTACTAGAATTCTTGCTATTCTATTAAGAGTAGTCTAGAAATACTGTGATCAGAATCTCAAACGCGAGGTCGAACTAAAATAACTTGCCATTTTATAGACATAAAAAAATCATCATCTCAATTCGCCCTATTCAAAAGTAAAACAGTATTTAAAAATATGATTCTTAAGTTTATAGTCCTAATATTAAATATACAAATAACTGTTTATGTTATTTAGTATTGTCAGCTTAATTTTACAATAATAAATTAAAGGGGACAGCCAATACGGCGCGTTTTTCCATAAACTTGTTGAACCATGAACCATCTTCCTTTGGCAGTATTTCAGAACCAATACCACATACTTTTATTAAAAAACGAAAAACCGAGAATTATTGTCGTGGTTGATGATAAATTGTCTTCTAAGGGATACTAGCTTTCTGAGTAGGCAGAGACCACAGATCTCCATTTGCTAGGATCTCGGCACTATTTAAAGATATAAGCGACAACAATTTAAATATATTACTTTCCTTGTATTTTATTTGTTTCCTTTCCCGCTTTCATTTTTATTTTGAAGGTAAAACTTAAATATTATTAAAACGATATTTGAATTAAGATTATGATATTAGAATTAAGATAATAAAAATATTGGTTGTCGTAATTTGTTATACCTTATAATTGCGAATTCCAGTACGATATGAATAATAGAAAGGGAAGAGCTTTATTATTACTATAATAGAAGCAATTGGGCCTCCGGCTCTCCGAAACTTAAAAAGTATATATTGGACCGTAAAATTCATTTAAAGTATAGAACAAAAAATAAACTGCGTCAACAAATTCAGTTCCATGCGTCAATGTTGGTTGACGGCCTAAATAACGCAGTGGCAAAATATTTAGATTCTAAGCTAGGGATCATGGGTTCAATTCCCTTATAAAATAAATATTAGTATAGCCTACCTATTTACTCCATGTCTGGGTGCTTTTCCTTATCATTTGTGCTTATATTACAGTTGCTTACCTGGGTCATATCATGAGACTTGACAGGTACAAGTTGCTGTAACTGATCATGATGGGAAATATCGCGGGCAAAAGACAAGTTAGTCGAAAAAGAACATCTTGGCTACGTAATATCAGAGAGTAGACCAGGTGCTCTAGAACTGCTTCACAAATTGCTTCTTCGAAGGAAGAGGAAAGTTGTGCTGAATTGGCTGCCAGCCTTCGCAAGTCGGAATAGCACTTAGAAGAAGATAGCTCTATCGTTATTGAAATACTAAGAACTAAGCAAATACGTACATAGAAAGTTTAGCAATTCCCACAATTCTTATTCGATATTAATCTATTATATTATATAATAAGTATCAAAATATGCGATATTTGATCTGTATCGCGTTTACTAAAAAAAAACGATTTTCATTGTGACAAAAGCGAGTTTCAGTCAGTTTCAGTGGTTTTAATGGCTTTTTAGAATGAGCTTGATTATTCGATATTTTTATTATAAAAAAAAACTATTGGCAATTATTCAAGATCAACTATAATTCACACTTATAAGAACTGATTGGTATGTCGAAATACATTATGCTACATTTCGTGCTCGCCAAAATGCGATTTTTTTTTCGCAAAACTTAATTAACTTTTCTATTGTTCACGGAGACGAGCTAACTTTGCTTGTTTATTCTCGATTTATATTTATCCCGAGAACCTCATTTTTTTTCACATGCCATATATATCCTACTTTCAGGCACGCGACTCTCCATTTTTGAAGGAATGAACAAATAAACCTAGTGCATTTTTGCTGTGAGCTAATATCGTAACGGCGAGAAGGGCGTATTAAAAAAGTAAACGTATGTAGATAATAAAACATTTTTAGTGAATAATGATTTAACGTAACACAAGAAATTTATAGGGAACTATTTTCTTACGATTCGAAAAATCAATTATAGATTAATTTAACATTCCTTTTTAAGAGAGAGATATGGACCGTTTTTCGAGTGACTATGTTATGTATGGTGATGATTTCCTAGCTAGTTGGGAAATCCCAAAAATGTCTACAGCATTATTCATACAACCCAAATGATGCAGTGCCAAAGAGCTCGACTTGTGAAACAAGGATTTATGGGTTTAAATCTCGTACCAGCATATGTTTTTATGGCATTTATTTATTTTAAGTCTGGGTGTTTGTCCTTTCATATTTGTGCATTTTATGACACCTATGTCAGAAGGAATATTAGTATGATGTTTAATTAACACATTTTGATAAATTGATTGAGTATGCACATTAACATACAAAGCGATATCCCATCTAAATTGTACCGTTACCAATGTATAATTTCACTAAGTCTGAAGGAGAATTTTTAGGTATGTAACGTAATGTAAACAGTGGACACATTTCTAATGCAGAATTTTGAAATCAGCGCAACGTGATAATATTTGTATATGCCTATTGTATGTCGCCAACTTAGTATCCGAATACCTATCTAAACGCATCGAAAAAATCGTTCCATTATATAAAAGAGAATTTTGGTAAGAAAATGCCTTCTGTGTTAGCACACACTTCGCCTTAACCCGACGATAACGTTTTATCAGTAGGATAAACTCTTATTAGTCATAATATGCAGTTATTTTAAGTACATAAGTGATTATGTACTTAAAGATAACTGAATACTATTATTCCCAAAAACCCCGACTCGTATCTCGTATTTTCTTCAACCGGAGCTTTAGAGAAAACATCGTAAAGAATGACGTGAGCGAAATGAATGATATTGTTCCATTAACAGCAATATCCCATTACTGTTATACATAAACCTCTCCCATGCAAAGAAAATTCGCCAATGTCACCGTCTCTCACAGGCGGGTAAATAAGTCAATTTAAAATTACTAGACACAATTAAATGTTTATTGTATTTCCAAAACAGGTAAAATTAATACTTATTTACATCAAATACCTTAAGTTTAAGGTTACATTGATGATTAGAATAAATTACTTAGTTATTAAAAAAATGTAACCTGTTTATTTGCAACTTTGAGGTTTTCCTCGCTCTCAGGAAATCCAATCGCCCCTTTATCCATTTTTTGACCACACACTAAACTTAGGCATAACATGAAACTAGATGTCAATATACTAATAGGATACATTGTTTGCATTTTATTTAAACTACTAAAAATACTAATAGAATTATAGCATTAATGACTAGAATAACTTTACACTATAATAATATACGGCTGTTTATCAGAAAGACGTGAGAACGACTGCGGTGCCACAAGTGATGCTGTATAAGTAAGTTTTATGACACTAAGCAATAATATCTAAACAAGTTCAATGCGTACAATACCCATCGTATTCGCTTCGACTGAAACGTAAATCATCATTGCGTATCGTTTTAATTTTCTACTAAGAGTTCGTTCACTTTTGTGATTTATTTAAAGCTTGTTCTCAGTGTATATCAGAGCGTGCTTCAAAAAACGTTATCAAACTGTTCTTGTACATATAAGTATAAAAATAACACAAGTACCAAATGAGTATAAAAATAATTTGTAATTTTGTAGCTATTTTATTTTTATTGTTAGATTTACACCTAATACAAATAGTATTTTCCAAACACAGCTAAAACCCAGAACTAGAGTCATGTTAAGAAGTCTATATTGTATCCCACATTACTTAAATTTTCTATTTCTCTTTCTTTCACCTTATTTAAATTTTTAATTTCTCTTTCTATCAATAAAGTGAAAAATTTTATGTCGTTTTTCTCAATTATACCTCATTGTTTTAAGTTAAACTGAGCCATTAAAATATCCATCTGGAGGCAAAGTTAGGATTTCACACATAAACAATAAAAAAACTACAAAAGATATATAAATCAAATTCAGTAACTTTTTAGAGGACGAGAAATGCGGATTTTAATTTTTATTTGATCTTAATGTTGGCCACCACGTCGGTCTTGAATTTTAGCCACAGCATTCTCTGCCACTCGCTAAAGTAGTGACATCAGGACGCCGGTAACTTCGCAGGCGATATTTTCTTTCAAGGCTGACATTAGAGAGACTTTATTTATGAGGTAGATCCTGGGGAAAAGGTCCATAGGGATAAGATCCGGCAACCTGGAAGACCAGGGGATATCATCGAAACGGATTATTAATTTTTTATGGAAGAAAGAAGCTTCACAAGTTTCTAGCGGTGTGAGGCGTGACGCCATCTTGTTGAAACCACGTACGTGAAGTTGTGACGTCTGGCCATTTTCACTGGTCTTCAAAGTGAAGGCAGAATTTTCTTTCAATATTGAAAGAAAATAATCAATAGGCATGCGCCGATAAGAATATTCATTTACAGTAATTGAACGATTTAAAAAAAAACACGGTTCGATCATTTCACTACTTCACAGTGTACATCAAACCGTAACTTTGGGACAGTGAAGTGGCTTCTGATTTATCAGATGTGGGTTGTGTCCGTTAGGCAATCAATAACGACATTTCTGCTTATTAACAATTCCATTTAAATGAAAGTGAGCTTGGTCACTCATAAAGATGGTGTACACATCGTGACTAAATAACCCGCAAGAATGATGAAGCTAACTCGGCTCCTACCGTGCTCCTCCGCTTCAACGAATTCCAAATTTAAAACGTAGTTCTGCCACCGGACACCGGTTAAAATAAATAAAGTGTTTGTGTTTGATACGGAAATTATATTAAAGACATGACTTATATAATATATACTTTTGTTGCGATTCCTTTACCCAGTACTTCTGTACAATACGAAGTGTATTAATTCCTGGGTCAATTATCCTGGGTGCAAATCACAGGCGCTAAAATTTGTTTCAAACACACAGTAATTTTAAGGTTTCAGAGTGAAACTTTTATGTGAATTTTATTTTATTCTAATCCATTCTATATAACTAATTCATCTTATCAATTCAAATAATAAACATTCTATTAAATATTTAATTCCGAATCTTTGATTAATTCTGGATTTCTCAAGTTTGGTATAGGAGTTCCACATTTGCACTTAATACCTGATTGGTCTAATATTTGTACATTCTCTTAAGACTACGAAGATGAAAATATAAATTGTATTTAAATTTTAATTAGCATTTCATTTATTGGTATACATCTTATATGGTCTTACCTCGATAGAGCAGGCACAAATTACAGTACAGGTACAGGTTTTGTTATATTTTATTTATTATTATTCTTTAGAAAAAGATTTTCGTTTTGACATCTAACCGCAAAGAGGGGAAATAATGGCAAAATCAATTTTAAACTACACTACGGAGGCCAATATCCAGCAGTTGCATATAATACTGCTGGATAATGTAATACGACTGTATTGATAATCATTGCATTTTGTGCGGTATTAAAATATTATACAAAATCCAATATTTTTGGAATTAATAAATCTTATTAATAAATTATATTATAATATTATCTATCAATAATGTACGTAATAAGTGCCCAGCATTTCTCGATGTAGCAATTTCCATTTTACCCGTGCCATATTTCTTTAAATGTCACCTTTGCTTTGTCTTAAGTTAAAAAAAATTAAAATAAATAAAATTCTACCATAATTTGTATCAATTTTTTAGATAATAGTCAACAAGTGTAAAGTAATTAAATCAATAAAAATGACGGAGAAATTTTGGAAATATACAAAAATTGTAGAGATTTTTCTTTAAAAACTAATTTTGAGTTATATTGACAATTACCTATGTTACTGTGTCTAACATTGCATTGTTTCGTTCTATTAACATTCAATGAGTGGCGATCCAGTATGGTAAGCTTTTCCAGGAATTTCTTTCCACGCACCACTATCCAGTGGAACCAGTTACCTCAAGTGATGTTTCCGAACCGTTACGACATGGGAATCCTCAAAAAACAAGCCTACACGTTCCTCAAAGGCCGTCAACGGCGCACTCCCGGTGAGCGGTTGAATTCAAGAGGCCCAATACCCCGCCCTCCTTCTATAATGACACTTATGCACTGTACTGCTTATGGCACTGTAGATGACTATGGGCGGTGTTGCTTTCCATCAAGTGACATGCCTGCTCGATTGCTTTCCTATCCCATAAAAAAAATTAAATACTAATGTCTTGTACCACTGAACCTTAAATTACAACCGGTATAAAAAATGCAGAAACAGAAAAAACACAGTAGACATTTTTTACCTTAAAGAGAAAACTCAAAATAAGGCACACAACAGAAAGACCAAAAATCGTAACAAGAATCTTTTTCAAAATATCGTTAATATTTTTTATGTAACGTAACGTGCCATAAAACGGTTTCTGTACGATATGGCATTACATACTTTACCTTTGACTTTTGAAGTAAAAAAGTTAAAGCGGCTTACGTCAACCTAGGAAATTTGACTTTTACGAGTGAAAACTCGAGACCACACAAATGAGTAACGAATGTAGTGAAATCTCAAAAGAAAACAATGTGAAAACACAGTACTGCTACCATCAAGAATGAAAAAATACTACGGTGTTGGTTTTTAATATTATCACCGATATGTTTACTAAAAAATCACATCAAGATGTCAAAAAATCCTCAGTTAAAATACAGGATTCCAAAAAGGACTCTACAACCAGACTGAAACACCTTAAAATCGTTCTAGGTAAAACCTAATAGATATATACGTACATATTAAGAACTCTGCCATGAAATAGCTGTTTTTAACTCCTCTTGACGTTTCTGTGTTACATGCTAATTAGATGAGGATAACTGTAAATGGATGTACTTTAATGAACTTGTATTTATTATACAAAGAAACTGCTTCTTAATATACCATAACGTTAACTAACGTATCTGATATATTAATTATCCTATACTATAGGCATATATTTGGCATTTACGAAAATTTTAACTGCAATTTTTTGTAAGTGACAAACTATTCCATTTATAGTTTAATTTTATTTTCATTTGCAGAACACTTTGATGCTGATGAAGCCAAAACATACTTTGAGGCCAACTTTAGCCATGTTTATTTTATATTGTATGATAACTTTATTTTAGCAGAAAATAATCTTAGGCAAAGAGGTAATTTGTGTTTATATTATTCTGATCAGACATTTATTATTTTACATTAAACAATTTTTAAAGATTTTTAATTTAGAACTATCTTATTTTGCAACTAATATATTAAGCCATATTTTATTAATATTATCAAGTATGTTAAAAATTTATAAACAAATATTTGAAAGACCTTTTAGCTTTTGAAATAATAAATATTGAAAAGTTTAGTATTTGAAGACAAACATTGATACAACATATTTCGATGTCTGTTTTCATCTTATAAATTAATCTAATTATTTGTATTCTTGTCTCTGATTAATCTCCTTCGTGTCTTCTCCATTCTATATGACATGAATGAAATCATTTGTACTATTTTGGCACTATTGAAAGCTCTAATGTTCATTCATATGAATGAATGAACATTAATTCAAATTAATGAATGAATGTATATGTATAAATTACACAAGCCACCATCACATGAAACTTCAATTGTATATAAAATCAAACATAAGATCAAACTTTATTATTGTGTTTAAAAATATGCCAAAAGGCCATAATTTACACTTAAATTCCTTTCTGCGTCAGAATAATTGTGTGAAAAACTGACTATATATATATTTTTTTGAAGTGTAATTATTTGTCCTAGTCAATTAATGTCTATAGTCCACCCACATACAGAGAATCCTATTATGAGACTATATGTAAGTCTAAAAAGCATTATTGACAGTAATCTTAAAAAAATTATTAATAGGCTAAATGTGAAAATGTAACCCAACAGAAAAACACACATTGTTAATTTTTTGTTATTGTTTTGCTTGTTGCGGATCTTAGCTAAGTAAAACTTTTGACTGTCCATAATGTGAAAATGTATTTAATCATTATAATTTTAAGACAATACTCAATAAAACTATATTTTTGTGTATTTATATTCAAATGAATGTGATTTCTGCTATTCAAATGTTACTTAAAGATGTGTGAAATTAAACATTAAATAATGTATCTTTCTGTTTTTGCCATACAGAACTTCCGTTTCATCTTGGTGAGTTATGGCATTTTAGAAGAAAAGTTATATAATTTTCACTTACAAATCAACTTCGGTATTTTGTATAGCTTTACAATAGCTTTAAGTTTATTGCTTCCTTTTTTTTAATCAATACAAACTATATCATTCATCTTGAACGAATATTAATTATGTAACAATCTCACTTACTGGCCTTTATTTCACCTAAGTATCATTAAAAATTCACTATAAAATGGAAACTTAAATTAATAGAAATAGGAAACATCTTACTTACATTTATAATACTAAAGAAATAATTGAATATAACAATTAATATGTATTAAGTAACATATCTATGTACATGGGCATACATATATAATCACATATATTAACCCATTTAATAAAAACAAAGAAATTGTTCACCATCATATTGAGTTATAGTAATAATTTATATGGGCATATCTCATAATTTAAAATATTAACCAATTAATAAGCAGTGATTTAAGCATTTAATACTTCTTAGTTATGTTATTAATGAGTTAATAAAACATTATTTATTATGGCTTCATTTCAATATCTTTGAATTGTTATTTTCTTTGAATTTTTGACTAACAACTACTTTTATCTTTCAGTCCACAAAGCTGGTAGGGAAGAGTTAGAAGGGGCACTGTCTCTTTTGGAAAAAGTATTATGTCTTCTACCAGAACTGTTGGGAAAGAGATGGCAATTGCACTCTTTAACAAGAATATTTTCAAAACTGCTCCATAATGGAAATTCCCAAAAACTTAGAGCAGAAGCTATTAGGTAACAAACGATTTGTTAACTTTTTGTATTGTATTGTTTTATGAATTTCTAATCATATTTTTAACCCATTAAGGTATTTTCTACTATGGTACCAAGCCCTTGGAGATAATGCACCAAATGAAATTCATAGAATGTTTGCAAGCCTGGTCCCAGGCTTGCCAGAATCTAGCATACCATTAATTGGATCTCCATTTAAACCTAAGTCATATGATGTAATTACAAACATATCTAATGAATCAAATGAATTCAAAATGGAAGATATAATGCAGCATCCAAACTTCAGTTCGACTACAGACAACATGAAAAAAGTTGTAGTTGAACAGATTCCAACAGGCTTTATGGGTAAACTAGCAAATGTATCAGCCTCAATATTTCATGATACCAATGCCCTCAACCCTGTACAGAGTGTTGAGATTCAGCCTTTATTACCAGCAAGTGCCAATGAGAAACCTGTTGATAATGAAACAAAGCTTTTCTTTGATATACTGCTGGATGGAATGGCCACTTCAATTACAAAAATACATTGGAGAGATCGATCACATGCCAAAGCAATGAGATGTTTTGCATTTTTGCTAGAAAAGTTTAAAATGTATTATCTGCCTATAATATGTCCTCAGTTTAATCATAAAAACTCATTATATAAACCTAATCTTGGTACGTATTTCTTTTCTACTTATTAATAATAAATATTAAAATAATAAGCCATAAATGTCTTTTGGTTTCTCGGTTGGCCATTTCAAAGCTTATTTTTCAGAGTATGATGTTCATCATAATCTTTTCCATACAAACAAGCAACTAAGACATTAAAAAGAAAGCAACCTTCCTTTGTTTCTTTCCATGCTTTAGAGAAGAAACAAAAGGAGATCACTCACTTTTGAAACCTTCAAAAAACAAGCCTAGTCATATCTTAAGGGTGGATAACGCATTTGTGATGCCTATGGTGTTGCAGATGTCTATAGGCAACGTTAAATGCTTTCCATCAGTTTATATGCTTGCTCATTTGCCTCCCTATCCCAATAAAAAAAGGGAAGTGATTACAGAATTTTTAAAAAGATAAATAAATAATGCAACAATATGATTAAAAAAATAAATATCAGTATTGATAGATTGACATTAATTCATATTCCTTTTCTTTCGTATTACAATAGCAAAACTTTATGCTTTGTGCTGTTTGCTCGCTATCACGCTTCAGACGAATATTTTGTCAAGAATGTCATATTATTTGTCTATTGCATGAATGGGCCGGCTCGCCTGAGGAAGTACCACACTCTCGCAGAAAATCACCGTCTGAATGGTAGCTTAGCCACCGCACTTCGTCCAGTGAGCGGTTGAGTTCCGGAGGTCCAACCCTCCTCCCCCTCCCATAATGCCACTTTCCTTAAGGGCCAGCAACGCTTCTGCACTACCTATAGCACTGCGGATGTTTATGGGCGGCGTTGATTGCTTTCCATCAGGTGATACGCCTGCTCGTTTTTTTTTTATAGCTGAGCGGACAAACGAGCATGCGACATAGACATCCGCAACGCCAGAGGTGTCGCAGATGCGTTGCCGACCTCTAACGAACACATACACTCTTCTGTTGAATGCCCCAATGTCGTAATCACGTGGAAACACCGTAGGTGTTAAATGGTTCCAAAGTTCGTGGCAGAAAACTGCGACTAAACCGCACGGTAGTTGAAGTCCAGCCATCTAGGTGATGGGGATGAAACCCATTTTTGTGGCGTGTTTGCTTTCCTATCCCATAAATAAAATAAAAAAAAGATTATATCTCATTTTTTCCTTAGGTACACGACCCGTGCAAGCTAGTAAATAATAATTATTTATCATTTTTAGAACTGCCTGTTCAACATACAATTTTAGAAGATGATTTTGTTATTTGTCGAGTAATGCTAATCAAATGGGTAGCGAATTATGCCAATTTCGTGAAGCGACAAGGGAGTGATGGTGGACAACCATCATCAATAACGAGTGTCGGGTCTCACCTTCCACACTCTAACACGCCAACTCCTGCAACTTCTATGCATCATGAAGAGGAGACCTCATTTACTGTTGGACATCCATCTGATTCTAGTAGAGCTTCATCACATGACTCTGCTTCTAATACACCTCACCCTAGTTTGGAATCAGGTAAGATAACCAATTATAAAATGATATTTTCTTAAATTCCACAACCTTCATGCTTGTCAAATATAAATTAAAAATATCAATTTAATTTTTTTTATATCTATTTTTTAATGTTAAACCTTTTTAAAATCTTACTTTAATTGAAAACTGACATAAAACTTTATTTTTAACTTTATTTTTAATTTAATTTTAAATACTTTGCTACTACATTGAGGTCTTATAATAATTAAGACAATAGCAATTACTACAATATAATTTGTACAGAATTATCATTATGCCCAATGTAACACAAAAACGAATAACATTCTAGATAAGTTTCAACCATACACAAAACCAAATATATGTGAGACATATATAAAATCTATAAATAATTACTCAATTTTCTTCAATCATAACACAACATTGAAGTTGATTATCAAAAACTGTTTGATGTCTAAAAACATAAAAAAAGAAGCCTTTGTTTCAAAAACTAATTTTTTTTAAGTTCCGCAACCAATTAGCTTTTTGTACCAGGTTCGGGTATTTACGAAGAATTAAATTCAGAGCAAGTGGTTCGCGACGTTCTATGCTGCTCATCTCGTGAACATGTCGACTTCACCATAGAGGTGTTACGGCAAGCGTTCCTTTTGCCATTCTCGCACGCAGCTGCTGTTAGGCGAGTCATTGGATTGTACAAGGATTGGATACAGATGAATGTTGGTATTAATGTCTTTATTGATTTTTGTGTCATATTTTTTATACATTTATACAATATACGAATAAAATTTTCAAGTTTTACAAATTGAGATTATATAACTATACAGCTATGATCATCGTTATATAACCGTAACAGTCCGATGCTAGATATTGGCATACGGTATTTGCTACGTTGTCTGTTTACTGGCTTATTTTACGAAAAAACTTGGATATATTCTTTGTTGTACACAGAAATTTACACAAGTTACACAATAATTAATTATAATATTTTGCAAGTTGACTGGTAGAGAATGCTTAGTGGCATTAAGTAGCCTATTGTGCATTTTGTGCAAAGAGATTAAATAAATAAAATGTTATGTGTACACATAGGGCAGTCCATTACTTCAAAGCAACCGTTTACCATAGCAAACTCCACAATTTAATTTAAATTCTATATTCACATTCATCACGATGTACGGGTATTCCGTTTATAGAAGTTACTTTTAAAACTAAACCTTCACCAGGTATCTGAGATCCCGCCTTTTCTAGTGGAGAACACGTATGAACAGCAACTGGCTGCAGGCGAGCCAGCGATACCTCCACGACGGCTACGGAATGACTCCTACTTGGGAGCGGTAGGACGAGACAATGTAATGGTGCGGGCAGGCATGCAGGTAAGCCAAAGTTAATTTTTATTTTGGTACTTCATAAATCATTTCACTCAACATAAGTATAGTGATTATCCATGAGAAGTACATATTTTTATGGTACACTAGCTGTAGTGCCCGGTGTTGCCATGCTACATTCAATTTAGTTCACAACAATGCGCAAATGCATAGGGAAAAAAACACACATTCATTCTGGTCACCTACTATTTCCCCACCGGAACAAAGCTGTCGGTCTACAAGACGTGACATCAGGTTACATCATCATCATTAAGGCATTACAGCCGCGGATGGGCCTTAGCCTGGTCGGTTAACTTTTTCTCTCCACCCCCTCACACCAGATGACACGCTTGCTTATTTATCTTCCTAATCATTTAATAATTCACTACACAGAATATTCTCCAAGTGTTTATGACCCAAGCTGCGAATGTGTTCCTCGCTTCGCCTTCACCAGTGGCACCACCCGGCGGCCTCAATCAGCAACAACAGTTACTGCAAGAACAAACTGACACGTGTAAACGCGTCCTCAACATCTACCGTTACATGGTCATGCATGTCGCTATGGATGCCAATACTTGGTAAGCCATTAATGTTGTAAAGTATAGAATAAATATATATATATATATTTATCCCTATGCAGCAATCAAACTCGCGAACATTGACTCCAAAGGCAATAAAATTGCCATTGAGCCATCGGGATAATATATATATATATATATATATATATATATATATATATATATATATATATATATATATATATATATGTATGTATGTATAACCTTATAACATTTATTCCGAGACTAGTTGCCCCGTCAATTCGTCATAGACAAGGGTGGTGGGTTAATGTCTATACCTTCAGAAATGGAAAGGCCTGTGTTCAGCGGTGGCACAATATTTGACTTGTGGCTGTGAAAAAAACCGTTTAATACATTTTTTTCTTTAGTTTCTAAAATGTATATATCTTTACAGGGAGCAGCTATTGTTGGTGTTGCTACAGATAACATCACTGGTATTAACCAAAATAGCACCGAAAAGGAAACATGAAAGTTTGGGTAAGTGTACAATTCAAACTTAAATTCTTTATTTTCTTAGCTACAAGAAATTAAATTTTATTCTATTAAATTCAGTCTATTAAAAACCAAGTTCCAGCCGCTATTTCTTACTAAGGATCCACTTTACAATGAAGCAATGACGAAAAAAGAATATATGGGTGTCCCAAAAGAAATTTTATATTTGTTTAGCTGCCTGCATGAACGCTACGATTCTGAGGGGCGCGGGGAACCCCCCCCCCGTAGTCAATTGGTAGCCTGACTCTTAGGAATTTAGTCTTCATAAATCAGGCAATTGAATGCATTTCAACGTTCACTATCATTTTGTCTTCGGATAAAATTAATTTTCATCTTAATAGTTATGTGAATACGCAGAACTGCGGCTACTGGAGTATCACGAATCCAAAACCCAAGTATGATAAATGCCTACACTCGCTTAAAGTGACGGTATTGGCTGCGATGTCGGTGCGAGCAATTATCGGCCCTTACTTTTTTGAAGATGAAAGAGGACATACACGTACAGTCAATTCGGAGAGTTATGATTTTAGAGCCGCGATGTTGAACACGTTTTTGGTCCCTGAGTTGCCAAACTATCCTGGCTACAACCAAAGGAACCATGGAACCATAGTTCCTGCAGGACGGGGCAACATAAAATACGTCTTTGCCACGAGTTCGTGAAATTTTCCCTTGAAAATTGATCTCCAGAAAGGTGACGTACATTGCCCTTCACAAAGTCCTGATTTAACTTCTATGATCTGTAGACCAACTACTCCGGTGCATTTAAATCCGTCACGCATCAAAGTTTACCTGCCAAAGTGTCATAGGAAATTTTAGAGTTCGATTAAATAAGTGCCGTGACCGCGAAGGTTTACATTTAAACGATGTTATTAATAAATAAATTCCCAAATTGTGAACTATAATAAACACATTTCCCATAGATGGCTTACTTTCTTTTAACTAGTACTAAATATAAATTTTCTTGTGAGACACCTTGCATCTTATATTTCTATTCCCATCGCCCGGAATGCACCACCGTACTATTTAGTAGCACTTTTCTGCCACGAACTGTGGTGGGACAATTTACCACCTGTGGTATTCCCAAATGAATACGATATAGGGGCATTCAAGAGACGAGCGTGTTCACAAAAGGCCGGCAACGAAACTGAAACGTCTCTAATGTTGCGGATGTCTATGGATAGCGATGCATAATGATTCTTTACATCACGTTTGCACTCATCAATCGTATTTCTTTAATGTCACCTGAGACAGGTTCATCCAACAACTGGTTTCAACATATCTAACTTTTACTAAGAAAACTCTATTTGCACTGGCATCCACAAATTTAACAACATTCGTTACTTGCAGGAGGATTTCTTGCGCCGGCACTTTTCCAAACCCTTATTGTGACGTGGATTAAAGCTAATCTAAATGTTGCCGTAAAATCGGAATTGTGGCAGAGTTTTATGGAGCTACTCACGAGGCTTACACACTGGGAAGATCTAATCAAGGAGTGGGCGGTAATATCATAATTTATATTTATTTTTCTAAAACTTATTCAAATTATCTCGAAAAACTGACCGGTCAAATGTTCTCCATTTCAATTCCAGTCAAACCTTCGACCTAGTTGAAAATTTTATTGTTATTAATATAAATATTATCGAATTCCTCTCCTCTTTACTTGGATCTATACTTTATTGGCTGATTAATCTTTACTTCGTCGGCTAGTGATTTAGATGTTTGCAGTCTATTTTCTTTCAATTTTATTTTTATTTTCAGCTAATGATATTTAACAAAAATCACTGCTTATTTTATTAAATACATAAAGTTTCCATTTCAATCAATATAGTATATAATTACACGAATTGAATGCAATGAACGAATAATTAAATATTTATGTACATACATATCGTCACGCCTGTATCCCTGTAGGGTTAGGTAGAGACCACAGATCTCCACCCGCTACAATCCCGACACACCTTCCTTGCTTCCTTCACACTCATCCACCTTTTCATCCATCCTTCCTTTCACATTTATCGTAGCGAACGGCTCTCCGTTCGTATCTTCTCGCCCTCGTGGGAATCACGACGTGACGGGTGGCGAACCACGTCGTCGGACCGTCGTATTTATGTAGCTAGCAACAAATCAAATTTAGAAAAAAGGATTTCCGTATATATATTTTTCTTTTTAATAAGATTAGCAATGTTTTAATATTAACAGAACTTTTGTTAATCTCTCCTTTTAAGGTAATAATATTTGCGTTAGGTATATGTTTTACATCAGATCAATTCTCTGTCGCAATAAACTGTTGCTGTGTTCATTATATTTGTATAATTTATACAATAAGTAATGTGTTTTAACAATAACGATACATTCGTTTGCATCTTTTTCTTTTTGTGTCAGTGGTTCGACCTATATTTTTTCGGCCTAGTAATTCGCCAATTGCAATGGCAGCGGCAATCGCCTCGATAAGATCGTGAAATGTGTAGGTGTTAGGGCACAGTGAGCCGTCGGGCAGATGCTCCATGGAGACTTGCGATTCCACAATCACACTGTGGTGCGGTATGGGCTATACCACACATTTGCACATTTTATGTCTGCAACGGTCCACCTGTGTACAATGTCTGTTCAGAGATCTCTACGTAGGCCATTGCAGATGATAGCCAAGCGGAAGCTTTTTTATTCGCATGAAATTAGTACTCATCTATATTCTTATGTCGTAATAATTAATATAATGGTCTCTGTTAGAAAACGATGGAAACCCTGACTCGTGTGCTGGCTCGACACGTGTACTCGCTGGAACTGTCGGAGAGCGTGTGTAATGGCAGTGGATCAGGAGACGCTCGAGCCCGCGGGGGTAGAAGACCAACTCCAGCGCCCGCGCCGCTCCCCCGCCCGGTGCCGCGCATACGCCCCACGCTCGCTGCACCGGATACCCGAACGCCCGGTATTGTAATTTTTAACCGTTTCGCGACGTGCGTATATAAATATACACCCTCGAAGAATGACCACTCCCACTTATATATGAAGAGCGTATATATAGCGAGCGTAGACGAGTGCTGGAGTGGAGACCGCGTCTCGACAAACGTAGTAAGACTCATGTCCAGCAGTGGACTGCCGTGGGCTGATATTGACTCAATAAGGTTTCATTGAATGACTTCCCGTTGAGAATATGGTTATTGAATATCGATTTGCACATCGCCAGGATTCACGTATATTTTATGACGTAGGAAAATCGCCAAGAGCAAGCAACGAGGCCCACCCACGAAAGGAGACGGCACGTGGCCGTCAGCTCACACGTTGCCGCAGCGAACCGCATCTGCGACACGTAATCGAACCTACTGTCGTTACTGGTATGTAATAACGAACAGAATATAATAAATAAAATAAAATAGCCTTTAAGATAAGCCTTTATTCGCTGACCAGAGTATTTACAATTACAATATCATTAACACACACTATAAGTTAATAAAATTATCGTGCCATAAGCAACTAGTTTTCTTGTCGGGTTGTCCTTTGACATAGGCCTCCCCTATTATTCGCTTTATTCTCTTGGACTTCTGACTTCAGGAAGTCCATTTTATTGGTTTTATTGCATGTTCTATTTCTACTAATGTTCTTACATTCAATGTTGTAAGGTACATTTTGTTAATTCTAATTTTGGTTAGGAATTTAATTAAAAATAGCCTTTATTTACAATCAAACAATACTAGTAACTTATTTGCTAATTGTGCTTATTGCTTACTTGTAAATGTTATGTCTAGACACCGGTCCGATTGTCTTTGTCGTCAGCACAGGCCTCCCCAAGTGATCTCCATAGAGTTCTGTCACTCGTTTTCCTCATTCAGGTCGCTCCTGCTAGTTTCTTAAGGTCATCGTCCCACCTCTTGTCCGTTCTACCTTTCTTTTTTTTTTCTTATATCTTGGTCTAGATAAATTTTTTTAACAACGATAAGTAAACAAACTAAAGTTATAGATCTTAAACAGTCCCATCGGATAACGAGATTTCTCATTATTTAAATATTACGTAGACATCGGGAACCAAGTTTCTCGTTTTAAATAAATAGACATTTTTAATTAAATATCACCCATTGCCTCATGTAAAATTAAAAATACGTAATACGCAATCTTTCAGTTAAAAAAATTTAAGAAAAAAAAATGATATGTATCAATAATTTTCATCTGTATTGAAATCTTATATAATATATAAAATACGATTAAACGAGCGTTCACATTTGATGACATTTAAAATCTTAAACTGAATCATAACATCAGAATAATAGCCGCAGTTTTAATTCACACGTCGAAATATTTTGATAAAAATATCCCGATTTATGCATTTGAGCAAAAATATCCCGATGAGAATGTGTTACGTACCGAATAAAACAATTAAAATCGACATGGACGGGCCATCTAATTAAAAACAACGGAGAAACAAATGGGCTAAAGATGCAACAGAATGGTACCCACGAAATAACCAAATATAATATGCGTTTAAAAAAACATTGTTCCTATACATTCTTATATTTCTTTCTGCATGCGAAAATAACGGCCAATGTCCAATATATGACTAATTTTTTTATTTTTATTTATGTTTGCTAGAAGAAACCAAAGAACAGCACAGCAGCAAGTCAAGAAGATGGTATTCACTGGATTCTTTGAGACATTCTTCACAGCACGAAGATAGGGACTCCGCAAGTGGTATAACTTTAAATAATTAATTTCAATAAACAATATTATTTAAGTTTTTACATTTCACATTTTATTTGTAATTCATTGTAGGATCTCGTTCACCGTCGCCAGCGCCCTCTAGTGGAGTCGAGAGTAGTTCCATCAAGGATTCTCCCCTGCAGATAGACTTGGCTTCGGATGGTGGGAATGCCGGTAATGGTTTTAATTAAATTTTATGTTTAATTTCAAGACTCATAATATTCTTGTTTATTCGCAACTAATGTTTCTGAACACACAATTGATTTTACATAAAAATCAAGACATAATCAAATAATAGTATTCTACCAAAACAACAACGCTTGCAGAGTTATCATGTTCTCTTTAGTTCTGCCAAGTTTAGAGGATTTACTCAAGTAACAGAATCCTAAACTGAGTGATAGTGAAATGAGAATATATAATTATGCCTGCCTGCCTACCTGCACTTAAATGTATTATAAATTAGTAAAGCGAAATAATTATTAACTCTTGATTTAAATCAGATCAGTAAGCTACGATATCTTAAATCGTTTACGCTGAACTATACATATGATACCCGACCGTAAATATTATTGAGTGAATTTTAGAAATTGTTTATTGCATATAATACACTATTTTTGGCTTTGGAGTGCATTGTCTCTGTTAAACATATAACTGACAAAATCTGTAGCAATGAAAAAAGGTACTGAGAAATTGAATTTCAATTTCTCAGTACCTTACTTTTAGTTCACACTCTCCCTACATATTATTATATATCTTGTTCAAATTTTCAATCATTAATAAAATTCTTGTTATTAATTTATTAAGTTTAATCATTTTAAAATTGCCTTTTAATTTTTTTTTTAAATTGTTAACATATACTTTAGAGTCGCGCTTATTGTTATTATAGATTACTAAGTATATTATAGGTAAGAACTACCATTAGCATGTTGACATGAACCACATTTTCCTAACACACGCATTATTAAGTTAGTTCGAATTGATAACGAGAATTCTAGTAATATAAAAATATAATCTTAAATACCAAGGGCTGTGACAATATCTATTTATTCTTATATTTTTACTATATACTACAAATAATGTATAAATACATACACAAAATATATAATAAATAAGTGTACAATTATGACGGAAGTGGATGAATTATGTAGGCAAAAATTTAAGATAAAAGTATGTTACCTTTAAAACAAGATTTGCTAGGGGCATATGTCAATGTGAAGCACGTTCTAAAGTCGGTAAGTACTTACTGTTATAGTTTATATAAAGTATACAACATTTTTTAAGAGCTACGTATCAAAACTAGTTAAAAAAACTATTACAGCATATATATATATATATATATATATATATATATATATATATATACATATATATATATACATAAATATATATATATATATATATATATATATATATATATATATATATATATATATATATATATATATATATATATATATATATATATATATATATATATATATATATATATATATACATAAATATATATATAATAATAATGAATGCTTTTAACGGCTGTAACGCGTTTTTAAGCGGCTAAGTGTCCCAGGCGTTTGAGGAGGAGAAATTATGTACGTTGATCAACATTCTTCTTGTCTCTCGAACCTTTCGACACCTGTTTTAAAAGCGGTAAATGCGATGCGATGCATGCGAAGGTTTCTTCGGAGTATCCATCTGTTTTCTATTTGCTCGCTGCACGAAATGTATTGAAACTCCGGCTAACAACGCTCGATGAAACAAAATGCGTTTCAACACGCTCTCGCCCGTGATTCATCACAGCAAACAATGTATCTTTTACACCTACGTTCGGATAAACTAAGTCATCGTTCGAATAATCCAGGTTCTACTCTATTTTGAAAATAGAAGAAAGACATTCCATCTGGGATGTGAGCAGTATTAGATTATAAAAGAACTTTAATTCATCAAATGAGTTGACCGACACGCGATAAATATTTGGAAACTCTCTTCTTTTTGCATATCTGTCGTAGAATTAATTCGAATGTACATATTTTATAATAGGATGAATCCATCTTCGATTCTGTTTAGATTTTTATATTTTAACACAATATACGACAATCGTGTATACATGACGTAAAATTCATCTTTAATGAGTAAAAAACCGATATTTCGCGTTTAATGTCCAGCATGCAAGTGTGGTTCTACTGTAATATGATAATTTGTTCCCGGACATGACACTGTAGAGTCTAGACGTGAGGGCTCGTTTGTGTTAGAATGGGCGGAGAGCGAGGGCGTGGCGGAGGGCGGTGCGGGCGCGGGGGCGGGTGTCGGCGTCGTGCTGGGTGGCACGGCACGTGGCTGGCTGCCCGCCGTCGCGGCCGTACTGTGGCGGCGCATGCTGGCCGCGCTCGGAGACCCCAACCAACTGCGTGACCCCCACGCCCACGCCCACCTCTACAACTACCTCATACATCTCAACTCGACCTTACTCAAGGTATTATTTTCGCATCATTTATTTTTTTTTATAATCTATATAAATAAAAATTAAGCGCCGAAATGTAAATATGTACGCGCATAACTTCAGAACGATACATTTTTTTTTTACGTTCGTCCTGCAACTACCAACAATCTAAACTTTATGACTGTTTCTCATTACTTACTTATATGATAGTTTGATTTTTTTATATTTATCAACATATCGAGAACATACTTGTAAAACAATTTTTGGCACTTTCATGATGATTACACTTAGAGACTCATAGATTGGGTGAAGGATGGTTTTTTTTGATCTACAGCCCACATTTACCTCCCACTGCTGGGCTCCCTATTTCTGAAGGGTAGACGTTAACCCACCACGCTTGTCCAAGACGCATTGACGAACACACAGATACAAAATAAAATCTGCACAACGTATATATTTTTATCCCGATGCTGGAATTCGGAACCATAAACTCCGAAAGCCTAAACCACCATTAATCCAGTTACTAAAAAATAATATTTATGTATATACCATAAAACAGAAAAATAAATTACATAGATCTATCTTTCTTTTTTTATGGAATATTTTAAGGTTATATTCTCAAGTTCGTTTACCTGCAAATTGATTAGTTAATATTACAAGTTTCTACAATACGACCGTTAGACAAACAAACACCTACGTAAGCTACGCATCGATGCGTACACAATATCATTTCATTCGACACTCGGGCATCTGTTAATTTTTATCGCAAATATGGCGTGTTGGAGTGATTTATCAAACTTTATCTCCCAAAGCTGGGCAGATGGCACAACAATACAGCGTTCGACGTTTATCACGTTACGATCATGTTTATTGTGCCCTTGTTTCCGTATTTACGTTTGTATACAACTGGTGAAATTGTTGATTTTTAATGAACTAGTGGTGAGTGTTGTGCATGGTGTTCCTTAGATTGTGCGAACTGTTGTCTAATACTAAACCATTCAAAAACTGCCAATGCGAAAGAAAAGCAGGAAAAAGAAGGCTCCTAAGGAGGCTGCGAAAGAAAGAGGTGATTGTTTAATTTTGTCTTACAATATTCGATTTGACGGTACTATAAGAATTTTTAATAAGAAATTATTATATAATAAAAAACTATTTGAATACGGGTTACCTTCAGATTTGCGTTTATTTGAATGGGTGACACTTCAATTGCTACAATAAGTGATATTTAAAAGAATTAATTACATTCATTCATTGTACAGTTTTTAAATAATGAGTCAACTTGTGTAGTGTTTTATCGTATCAATATTAATAGGAAAGATGTGTTGTAAGGAATTTTTGATGTATTTACATTCACTAAAGGAATATAAGAAACTGGGAACAGAATACGACAACTCGCGTCCAAAGGTGCATGTTTAAAATGTGGCGAGAAAAATTTGATATATTTTGTGATTTTGTTTAATTATTCAATTAACACAGTACTTCAAATTGTTACTTTGCCACGTATGTCATCTTTAAAGGCTTTCTGTTTTCAAGTAGGTTAAATCGTACTCTAAAAGTGTTTGATTTTCTCTTTAGAGTTCTGTTTCACTTGGTTCGGCTATAAGAATTAGGTCAGGCAGACAACATTTTTGTTTCGTAATTTTAAGTTTCGAGATGTCTTGAAAAATAAAATAACGACATTTACTTCTTTATGTTTTTTAGATACTTCAATTCCATTTATATCGTTGATTAATAATCAAGCTTTAATACTAAAAACTGTTCGATGGAGAGTCAAGAATTACAATACGTGTTTACAAACCAATTTAAAAACACAAAAATACTACTCTAAATTCCAATTAAAAACAGCCATTACCAAATTTGTCACCTACTACAGTCACTAAATACGAAAGTTAAAAATAGAAATGTTACCCGAAAAACGGTCGTCAAACAAATCGAGGCAAAAAACGAAAACTTTAATCGCAAAATGAAACTTACCACCAGAGCCAAAAGACTTTTAAAACTTCTCATAAAATTGTATCTGATCACTCAAAAACAGTCGAATATGCAAAAAAAATTTGACACCTGAGTCATTTACAGCAGTTTGCTTTTATGCGTTGAAATCGTCCAAATATCAATAACATTAAAAACATAATACGCACAACACTACATTCCAACAATGTATACGATTCAGAGTCACCGACATAGCTCTTCAAGTTAGCAGACTGAAGTGGCAATGGGCTGGACACATTTGTCGGAGAACCGACAACTGTTGGAGTAGACGAGTGCTGGAATGGAGATCGCGACTCGGCGAACGTAATGTGGGGACCCCCCCCCCCCTCCCGGCAGAATAGATCTACGCAAGGCGGCTGGCAGAGACTGGAAGCGTGTAACCGAATATCGGCGTAGGTGGCGCCCTTTGGATGAGGCCTATGTCCAGCAGTGGACTGCCGCGGGCTGATGTTAATACTATTCTTTACACTTTACAACGGTAATCGACACGTAAGGTCTAATATACCAGAGTGTTTCCATTGGTTGTTACAGATAAGCGCAAATCAAACTCTCAATGGCAATACGGAAATTCATGTGCCGTTCAACCTGGTGGCGGGATGGTGTCTCGAGGCCGAAGCGTTGCCGCCTTCTCACAGGTACCACACATTTACATGGGTCTACACACGATTAATAATTGCAAGCATTATTATTATTTATTTTTTTCTTTTCATAATATTTAACACCTATTTACTATAGCATACATAAACTTAAGTTATTTCGTATACCTACTACACATACTTTGGTTAAGTAAGATCAGTGGCTCGCTCCAAATTGCAAATGAACATTTTTTGTGACAGAAAACTTAATTGCCTAGCCACGTTTTTGAATTTACCTTAGATATCTAACTAATAAACCATGTTATAGTAATATAACGTATTATTTTTGGTGATGTTAGTTTACCATTGCGATATGTTAAATTAATTTTCACGTAAATACTGTTAGTTACTCGTATAATATTTCTGTGTAGTTCCCGGCTTAGAATAGGGCCACACCATTTATTTTTATAGCAGAGCAGGCAAACGAGCATGCAGGTCATCTGGTGGTAAGCGATCACCGCCGCCCATAGACACCCGCAACGCCGGAGGCGTCGCAGATAGGTTGCGGCCTTTAACGAACACATACGCCCTTCTCTTGAATGTATGGCATAATCACGTGGGAACATCGTAGGTGGTAAATTGTACTACATTTCTACAGAAAACTGCGAATAAATCGCATGGTGGTTGATCAGCCAGCCCGGTGATGAGGATGGCACCTATGTGTAATGCGTAGTGCGCGATGGTGGAACTGTGCGGCTGGGAGGAGATTAAACAACTCTTCAAAGCATTCGCCGTAATAAATTTGATGCAGCATGCAGAGAGATTATACATCTCTGCGTGTAGATAAAAAATCGAGCCTATCGGAAATCCTGCAGCCGCTGATGATTCGGGACGCTCTCCGTTGGATGCGGTCAAATGAATGGAGCTGGTATTTAGAAACTCCAGCACCGAGATGACAGCAGTACTCCATATGTGGCTGCATTTCTTCCTGTAGATACACAACTATGTAGTGCAGTAGGCAGTAGCTTTCACTTGAGAAAAAAAACAATCTGCGATCCCCAATCCGCCCGCCAAGCGTGGAAATTACGGCAAGTTTGAGTGAGGCCAATGTCCAACAATGGACTGTTACGGCTGTATTGATGATAATAATATTGATATCGGGAATTATCTGGATACAGAGCTGGAAAACTGCTGGCGCTACGGTTACTTTGCGAGTCGACGCAAGCACAGGGCCCCGGGGCGCCATCTTCATGCAACAACCGTTTACACCTCGCGCACTTGAATCTCTACCAGCGAGCATTGCATCATGGTCAGTATCATTTATTATACTGTTACTAGCGCACTTTCCAACCTTTACATATGAACATTTCTATGCTTCGTTTTTCTTGTTGTTTATTAAATCTTAATAGTTATTAAACTTGGGTTTTTGCACGCATTGCATTTTAATTTGGGACTTTAAGGAAGTATTGGCCTTGAGAGCGCGTAAGCTACGTTAATGTAATATATATGTTTAAAAAAAATTACGTATGTATTAGTAAGTAATATTGTAATTTATCCCAAAAGTAGGTAATATCTTATATTTTATAACAAAACGGTTTTTAATATATACATGTTTTCTCATACAAATTTTGAAATATTGTTCTATACAATAACAAACGTGGCCACGTGGACACATGTAAATGAGCCGCACCCTTTACGTTATATGTGAGTTCAACGTTGACACATCTTTAACTTTATAAATGAGTTTTTAATTTAAAAGAAATATTTAAAAAAGACTAAATAAAAAGGTGTAAAACAAGCGTTGTTTATTTTAACCTGTACTTAATCTAAAATATGTACAGGTGGCAGAATTAGGTTTTCAAATGTGAATAATAAACTATAAAGGATATAAATAACATGCAATAACTTCAGAAAGGAGTGCGGGTTTTATTTTTTTTATCATCATAGCATTTAGCATCATAAGGGTGGAAAAGGCTTGGGTAATGAGTATGGAGAATTGAAGTAGATAATCTTAAATGCAAAGGAAATGGTTATTGCTATATCTACAACTGGTTAGCACTAAATTTGTATACTATAATACATTAAACATAATAGTATTTAATCACTTTTTCGAAATCTCATTTATGTATTTTTTTTTTGTAGGATTAACAGGCGAAGACCGATCCGTAGTGGATGTGCTAGTCGAGTATGCGGCACCACGTTATATATCATTGGCCCTTGATGGGTACTCACTGCTTCTGTTGGACTTTGTTCACGCCTCGACCGTCGTACTTAACTCATCCGATATGGGGCCGTCGGTAAGTACTTTCAGGATATGTAACAGTTTATATAAGTATCAAAACGTATCAAAACTAGTTAAAAAAACTATTACAGCATAAATGAGTTTATGATCGAAGGAAAAGAGAATTTATGTGTGTGTGTGTGTGTATCGATTAACATTCCGTTTCTCTGTAATTTTTACAGAAGTAAATAAATTGTTGTATTTATTTATTAATGCAATAATAAAAATGGAATCATACAACGAGGTTAATATATATAATATAAATATTTGTATCCTCTATTAGTAGTTCACATATTGCTAAATCTGTGTGCTAATTCAAAAACCTGCAAAAGCATGTGAACAACAGCTCACCAAAGTTTTATTTCAATCTGATAAATGGTTTAGAATCATATACGAATCACACAAATAAACATACATTTTCAAATAGAAGACATACCGAATTTAAACTTATTTTATTGCTTCTACAACTAGCGGAGGTTGGCAGCCAATTCAGCATAATCATTGCTATCTCAGCGAGGCGAAACAGTTCGGTAGCACAACTCTATCCACTACATAAAATCTTATAGCCAACACTTCTTTTTCTGACCAACAGGTCTTTGCACCAAACCTTAATTCTCACCTACTTACATTTATCTACTAAAAACAATGCGTTTAAACTCTTTGCGGCAATTCTTTTTAAACTTGTGATCATCGACGATTGAAAAGGACAAAAATGATATTAATTTTCAGCACTTATTTTACCTAGAAACTGTAAATATATATAGTAGGGTATTTATATATTTAGGTATAATTACAAATACATCAAAGTTGTGAGTCATTCATGACAATAGAACCCGAGAAATTCGAATCCGAATTTAAAATTAAAAAAAAAATCGATTTTTTTAATCTTAAATTCTGACTGCCCCAAACCCCTTAAATAACTGTCGTTGTTTCAGTGCCCACGCACGGCTGCCGTCACGTTCCTAGGTTCTCTGTTAGCGCTTCCTGACGAACTAATGAACGCACCCATGCTTCAACCATACCCACACCAATACAACACTGTGTCTTGTCCAGACCTTAAGGTAAATGTAATATTTAGCTGTACATTATAAAAAAAATAACATAGGACGCTTTTGATCCATCATGTGATTTAGCTTTTCTAAAAATTTGATGATAAATCATTTTAAAATCCTCTTATTTACTGGAGCAGTTATACCTATTCATTAAATTAATTAAAAAAATGATAAATAAGGCAATTCAGAAATGAGAATGTTTTGAATTGAACATTTATATTAAAAAAAAACTAGTTTACCAAGAACTTGGTACATCTGACATCCCTGTCTCCGACTAGTATGACGGATACGTGAACATTGCAGATCATAAATAGTAGAAAATGCCATGGTTTACGTTATTATTTGTTATATTTAGGAGCATGTGCTAAACATAGTTGTGCGCGTGTGTCGGCGCGAGGGCGCCGCGGCGGCACGCTGTGCGGGTGCGTGCGCGCTCGCGGCGCACGTAGCGCACACGCTGGCCACGCGGGCCAAGTGCGAACGTCTACCCGCCTACGTCACCTGTCTACTGCAGATGCTTATGGTTAGCACAGTACAATGGTATATATATTTCGCCATCTCCATAAAAGCATGCAAACATTTATAATTATTAATATGTACTCATTTCAACACGCAAAATAGGTGCATGATGACGTCGAGTTGCGGAAACCAGCCCGTTACACCATCTACCATCTACCATGTACTCATTTGCTTAATAACTAGTGCCTGAAGAAGAACGTGGAGTCTTATATAATACAATATTAGATGTCAATTTTTTTTTGCAAAAGTTAATGAATTAATTTGCAATTGCACTATTTAATTTATCTTTTACTTTATAAAGCCTATATCTAAATAGCCATTCTTTTATTCTATTTTTGAATTGTCTAAAACGTACGTCTTTTATATATTTGTAACAAATCTCTTAAAATAATATTTATTTTGAATACATATTTGTTACTCGATATTCTTAATAGTCCAGTGATGCGTTTGCTCTAAATAAGATACTCGTTACAGCTAACATTCAGTAATGTAATGTAATTGTAAGATTGAAAATGATAAAATGCGTATTATAACATTTTACTTTAAGATATTAAATTAACTTCACCATCGTCAGCCCGTAACATTGCCGTATGGCAAGGTCAGATAAAAAAAAATATCTATTTAATGCATAAATGCAACTACTATCAGTTTTACGAATTAAAAACACTTGAAAAATGATTACTAGTGAAAAAGGATTAAATTAAATAATTTCTACCTTTATATGTGCGTATGTTTGTGTTCGTATTCGAATTCGTAATCCTTATTTTCTTACTTTTGCGGAGCTACCACCCTTTGTAGGTCTTGACCTGCTCTACTGCATTGTACCACTCGTACCGCACCCTGGCTTTCCTTCTCCTGTTGTTAAATTATTTCATAACTAAGCAATCCACCGTATTGAATAGTTTTTCTATTCAGTTATATCAGATTTTCATGTCCTTAATACTTTTCATTTTAAATTTTTAAGCTGAACACCCAACCGCTTTCCTATGTTGTATTTATCATAAATGCGTAATGGCAAAAGCATTTTCTAAAAAGAATGTCTGATAAATATGCGATAATCCTAACCAATAGCTTTTTTTCAGATGAAAAACAAAACTATTGCCAAAGTGGTGAGCGATGCTATACTGGTGTTAGCTGACTACACGGATCACATCGTGGAATTATACCCTGGACTCGCTGGTAGAGTGGATTTTAATATTCTTTGGCACTATTTCAAATTAAATGATCTTTAGATAGATAGATATACTCTTTATTGTACACCAAAAACAAAGTTATACAATTATTGATTGTAATATTTATATACAAATGGCGGTCTTATCGCTAATAGCGATTTCTTCCAGACAACCGTAAGATGAACACAATGTTAAAAAGATAATGTGGTGTAGGTTGGTGATACATTATCGTCACTATGATAGAAAAAAATATTAATAAACAAAGTTAATAGCCATATGCAAAAATATAAATATGAGTTAACCTAAAATAATAGACGAATAAATAAAAAGATACATAGATATTTATAAAGATAAATAGTGATTAGAATAAATAGCGATCATATTTTTTTCTGTTAAATTAAACTGTAATATATGTGTACAGATAAAATAATAAAGTGGATATGCGCGTGCCTGGCCCAAATATCAAGCAGTAGCAACCGAGACTCGGTGAAGCCCCTCGCGGGTTCGCTGTTGCTGTGCCTCGCAGAGTTCGCGGTGCGCTGCGGGCCGGCCTATCTCATGAAGGAGAATGAGGGGGAACAAACGCTTCTTTTAACTATTTTTAAGGTACGTTTTCTTATGGACCTAGAATTTTTACTGAACCAAGATCCGCGACAAAAATATAAAAATAACAATATGTGTTTTTTACTGGAATAAGTGGATTTAAAGGGAACTTAAAATAAATATCTCACCTCCCAACTACTGTCGACAACACCAAACACAAACCACCACTCTTCCACAATGTACACAACACGTGTTTCGCCTCAACAGGAGGCATCATAAGGTATAGTAGACTCTACGAAAGACAACCGTGAATGAAGGGGGAAGAAATTGGCCCTCCGAATCTCTTCCACTCACCAAAACTAGTCAATTTAAAATCAATATTTCTAAATCCACATTCATTCACTTGATCGGGCTAGGTGGCAGGCCTATCTTGGAAAAGGTTGTCGGTTGGGTAAAAGTAATTGATAAAATAATACGTATAAATATTATATATTTTACAAAAATAATTAAAGGTATAAAAATAATATAAACACATTTGGGTTACACGTCAGCTTTGATTAATTACAAAACTGAATCTCAAACACGACGTATCATTAAACGAAAACACTATTGGTAAGCATAAAATTCGGTTGCTTCGATGTTTTGATCTTATTCATTTATACATCAAAGAATACTACTGTCAACATTTCTAACTGCACTGTTTTACCCACGAAAAAAGAATTCTGTGTAGAATACTTTTTTAAGGGCGTTTGCATCTGGAGGATAAAACAGTTCATTGTCACTAACAAAGATGACGCTTTCTGGGTGACATTTTGTCTACATTATACCATCATTCATCCATATCCGATCATTCACTGTGACTTAAAACAGTGTGCTTTACCATTTCCTAGGGTTTCGTTTGATGATTATACTGTTGTTAAAATCATTGCTGTTGGCTCTGTTGTTCGATGTGCTCCTGTGGTTGGAAACCATGCTCGTCAGCCGTGAATGTGACGGCGTATACAACACCATCAGGAGAGACGTATTTGTAGCTGCCCTTAACTTCAATGGCCTTGTGGTCTTCGCTGATTTGCTTCAGGTTTCCTTGTTCTTGGCGAGCCGTGCCGTCGCTCGTCTCGAAACTGAAAAGAATTGGAGAGTTATTATTATAGAAAAGAATAGAAAAACTTTATTCATGACATTTTGTTTACAATAATTAAATTGAAAACCTAAATAATATTACACAAAAATAATTTTAATCTAATAAGTTTCACAAAATGGTTCTTGCTCAAGATCTTGGTTTTCAGCAAGAACGAACGTGGTCAGATCGTGGACCAGAGTAACGATATTGATACAGACCCACACATACATCCATACAATAAAATTAAAAACAACTAAATCATGTCATAAATCCACCGCAACTAAGAGAACAAGTTCCTGTCTGCATACTTAAAATTAGTGTTAGGTATTTTTTTTTAAATATAACTTAAACATAGTTTATATTGTACTGGCCATGGAAAACCCCCACCGGAAATACGGCTAAATAACAAATTTATACATAAACTTTCTGATTAGCATCCTTAGGAGACGAATTTTCATAATATTCTTTCTAAGTGCTCACCTTTGTTAATACTCAA
The DNA here is from genome assembly GCA_031353405.1 of Baronia brevicornis. Classification (NCBI taxonomy): domain Eukaryota; kingdom Metazoa; phylum Arthropoda; class Insecta; order Lepidoptera; family Papilionidae; genus Baronia; species Baronia brevicornis. The sequence continues at coordinate 114,816 of JASFAT010004479.1, read as the reverse complement.
TTGATTAGGATTGCGCTTACAATTTATGGTTGTAGGTTCTTTCGTTCTAGGGCGATTCTATCGTAAGATTTAATGTGAATCATATTTTCTATGTTATTTGTGAACAAGAGTTCTAGTTATATCAAAACATTACTGTTAATCTTTCCTATTTAGATTCACCAGTTAAGTCTCTGCGTTGTCTGTCAGTCAGTGTTAAGAAATTTATTAGAATGATTTTTTTAATTACTACTATTTATGTATTAATTAAGATAAATGATTATTTCATTATTACTGCGACATTTTAAGTGTGTTCTTCAGGTGAAAAATATATATGGACAGTCAAAAGTTTTACTTATCTAAAATCCGCGACAAGCAAAACAATAACAGAAACTTAACAATGTGTGTCTTTCTGTTGGGTTAAGTGGATTTATTTGGAACCTAAACCAAAAATTTACCGAAAATCGACCATCAATTCTCCACCCACCAACCACTATACACAACACCAAATACACATTATCACTTTTCCATCTAGTAAACGACACGTGTTTCGCCCCAACACGAGGCATCTTCAGGTATAGTACACTCTACGGAAGACAACAAGACTTTTCGGTTGTCTTCCGTAGAGTCTGGTTGGTGGGTGGAGAATTGATGGCTGATTTTCGGTAAGTTTTTGGTTTAAGTTCCAAATAAATCCACTTAACCCAACAGAAAGACACACATTGTTAATTTTCTGTTATTGTTTTGCTTGTCGCGGATCTTAGCTAAGTAAAACTTTTGACTGTTCTTTTTTGATAGTGATGGATTTCCGCAAAGTAACGTCTGACTCCATTAATAATCTGAAAAATATATGACAATTTCTTCGTGTGATTCTGTTGAATGTCTTCTCACTTCGAATTAAAAATATTAAGGAGATTGAATTTCAACATATGTATGTCATCAATACTTAATTTTCTTGGTCTTTTGATAAAAAACAGATATTCTACAAATTTACTGTGAACTAATATGATGCAAGCTGAGAGTTATACATTTATTTTTTTGTTGACTTATGTTTTCATGGATATATATACGTTTCACATAGACACTCTGTGTGAGGGGCTAGAGGGAAAAAGCTAAACGAAGATCCGACTGGGAAAATTTACTGGACCAGGCTAAGGCCCACCCGCGGCTGTAATGCATTGATGGTGATGCATCATTTAAAACTGGTTATAAGCACGTCTCACAAACATGCTTATCTCTACTTTTAAATGATTACATTGAAATTTATTTATGGGCTAGGAAGGCAAATTATCAGGCGTGTCACCTGATGGAAAGCAATCAACGCCGCCCATAGACATCCGCAGCGCCATAGACAGTGCAAAAGCGTTGCCGACCTTTAATGAAAGTGTCATTATGGGAGGGTGATGGAGGTTAGGCCTCCGAAACTCAACCGGACGAAGCGCGGTAGCTAAGCTACCACTCAGGCGCCGGTTTACTGCGGGAGTGTGCCGCTTCCCCGGGCGAGCCCGCCCGTTCATGCTACAGACAAATAATATGCCATTCTTGACAAAGTATTCGTTTACAGCGTGACTCTAGCACTACAGAAATTTTTTTTTTTTATATAAATATTAAACTTATTTCTTCTTAGTACATACTTGCCAGTGATAACATTAATATTTTTATCACATTGATATGTATATTGTGGGTATTTGTAAAAGCAAAAATCAACAGTTAAATGACTCACTCAAAGGTGTATCCCTCGGGGTTCACGTCGGACTCCTGCTTTAGGATATAAACAGGATGTTGTTCCGGCTGTTGTTGGGGCGCAGCAGCTGCCAAGGCGACGAAGGCAAGGGCACACAACACCTGAAGCGTACAAATATTAATACAATTATTCTCAGACAGTGCATTTGAGATGTATGAGAACTCTTAACCGACCTTTACTGCAGGGCGTATATGACATATGTAATCTGTTAGAAAACTGTTTTTAAAATAATGTATATTTATTGAAACTTAAAAACACGAAATATATATATATATATATATATATATATATATATATATATATATATATATATATATATATATATATATATATATATATATATATATATATATATATATATATATATATATATATATATATATATATATATATATATATTTTAATTTTTAGACAATTCATAGCTTTATTTTTAGATGGTTTCAAACACAGTTATGGTATAATAAAAAGTAGATATGAATAAAAAATAGGTATCAACTGTATTGTTAACAATTAAACATTGTGTCTTCCTGCAACAAGCAACAAAACACTGTGTTAATCGCAGCACCGAATAAAAAACTCATAAGAGATGTTTTAGATCTCCAAGCAGTGAACGTGTTACAATATAATTGTATTTCAAAGGTTTTCATAGAGCTTTTTATAAGACTTACGATTTTCTGCATTTTGAAGTTCTGAAAGGGTGATCTGTTGCCGCAAAAGTCAGCTGTTGACTGTACAAATTCAGAATTGCATCGGCATTTTAAATACCAGAAGCATACGATGACAAAACTATCTCTCGCGGCGAACGTCCTACACGTAACTCGGTGCTAATGAACAAGACGGCGCGCGTCCTAAAAAAATTGTCTAGTGCTAAACAGTATTCTATTGCACAACTAACATTTGTTTCTAATAAAAATTTATCAGATAGCCTTGTTAAATTTTTACTTTTCAATTCACAATTTTCCTATTATTACTTTAAGACTTTATTAATATGAAGACTTAATTAGCTGAGAGGCGAATCTACCGCTTATGGATTCAGTAGTCGCGGTTTTGATTCGCGAATCACGATTCACATATACAGGTATTTATTCCGATTCTGGGTCCACCGCCAATCCGCTTGGATAAACGTTATGAATTAATATCCGTTTCTCCTGAATTGAAACCCGTGCCCATCAATGGTACATACATACATATATGTGCTGTGTAAAAAGGTAGATATAGTATTTGTACGTTAAAACATTCGACTTGATAGCTGTTCTCATTTAAAAACTTGATCTGTACTGGTTTGTATGCTATCAAATTACGTAGTAAAAATATAAAGACTACGCCTTTGAATATGTTGTGGAGAACTAAACACTTAGTTGATTAAGGGATTTAATTTTTCACGATTAAGCTATCTGAATGAGTTTGTTTTGTTATAATAGCTGTTCATAAACCATCAATCTAAAATTGAAATAATTATTGTATGTACATGAAAAATCAGCAAAAGCTCAATTGGAAATGAATTTACGCTCTAAGGTCTTTCCTTCGATTCTCACATTGGTCTATTAATATGAAACATATTTTCCTAGAACACTTACAACTTGTAAACAAAAGTTCTAGTAATATCAAAATATCGCTTGTGTTTTTTTTTAAGTTATTAAATTCGTTAAAACTCAAAGACAATAACTTTGAACCCTCAAAGACTTTACGCTCGCAGTTATTGTCTTTGAGTTTTTCCTAGCCAATTTTAATTGCTCATGTTTGCTAAGAGAATTTTTATTACCGTTTTGTGGTTCCAATTAAATGTATAGTTTTTCACATCAGGTACTTCATGTTGTGATGAAGGGAATAAACGGTTCGGATATAGAAGGACTGGCCGTCCCCGTTGATGAAGACTTCGACCCTAATGTTCAACTGGACAACTTAGGACCTAAAGCATCGCCCGCTTCCACGATCGACGTGAAACTTTGGGCACAGACGGTAACTAATTTTATTACAGTATCATATGTAATAATAAATAAAACGCTGATAAATTTCGGCTCGAACGAAACGGCTCCTCCTCGAAAGTGCTCCATATTTTTTTCTATCACTCTTTACCACTAGTATGTAGTATCCCTTGTACTAGTATGTAGTATTCATAAGGACAAATTTACTAAAACGCTTTATACTCATAATGTAACTAAAAATACCTATATCATGAGTATCATTATACACACAAATAACTAGGACAAACAATCCGACTCAATAAATATTCAAACAAACATTTATCCACATGCTGAAAATGTCACCATTGCATTTGAATCTTCAAACAATAACCACATTTACATATTTTATGGTCAATTTCATTTGTCGAACTCTTGATTCAGTGGTTAGTTCCAAACTAGTTGAACTAAAAACTCCATTAAATTGCTGTTACAGATATGCACCCAGTTGGTTCTATTTCTGGGACACTGGCCGCTTTGGAGCGGGTGCCAACTGTCCTCTAGCGTTTGTGAGCAGCACGACAGTAGCCCAACGTTGGGCACAGAGCTAGGTCAGGCTGTCTTGGCAGCACCTCATGTACAACTGATGCGCTTTAGTGACTCTACACTAGCATCGCTCGTAGAACTGCCTGCTCTCGACATGCCCACAGGGGGCACTACACCTGGTAATATTCTATCAATAATAATGTAAATCAATATATGTGTGCGCCAAACATACTATACAATGAAACCTAATGGATAGAGCCAAAAGGTCACAGTTTGAGATCCAAGGGATTACAAAAGGATAAGAGGTCGCCCAATGAGGAGATGGGAGGATGACCTCAAAATAACAGTTGGACAATGCTGGACAAGTGTAGCAGAAGATAGGAAGCAATGGAAGGAGTTAGAGAATGCCTATGTCCAAAGGCACATTAATATTAGGGGTTTTTTTTGTAATTTCTAAATAAAAGGCTTTCATTATTAATAATGTAAATTTAATGGACTTTTGTCACGAAACCTTTTTGTGAAGTTTCACAGTGATTCACAGAAAATTTTTTTAGGTCTTGTAACGTCTGACCGCCAAGTTCGAATACTACTGCGAGATATAGCTGGCAAGGCGTGCTGGGATGCATCAGCGCTGTATTATGATCCATTTGTCACTGTGTTGGAAGAACTAGAACCGCTTGAAGTACCTGACACGTAAGATGTTCTTATTAGCAATAAATATGATAATAAAAATAGTCTCTAATACAACAAATTTAAGTATACAGTCATACAGTCAACTTTGGATAATTCAAACCTCTCTCTTTTCGAAGTAATTGTTGAGTCCCTAGCAAACCTCTTGATAAATCAAATAAATTCAACTTCGAATTATCTAGAGTCGACTATATTTTATAAGAATTTTAAATACCTTTTTCACTTATTTTGTATCTTATTGTTTGTTCTTATTTCAGCGTTGACAGCCCCAGAGATAACACGCTTTCATCTCTTCCGCCTCCTCTACCGCCTGATTTATTACCAGATTATAAGAATTCACCACCAGACAAACACCAATTGGACCATGTAAATATTTAAAATAAGACTTTTTTTAAACATATAGCCAGAATTCAACGTTTGTACTAAATCTTTAAAGATTTAGCTTGAACTAAATCTTTAAAGATTTAGCTTGAACTAAATCTTTAAAGATTTAGTTTGAGCTACCTTTTTTGTAGGTAATCAAATCTGTCTAATTAAATGATATTTTTTTATCAGAGAGTTAGGCAAACGAAAGTAATCATCGTTGCCCATAGACATCTGGATTATCGAGGATACATTGCGATGAAATGCATTGCAATATGTTAAATAGGAGAAATAGAGGAAGGAGAAAAAAGATGGGCCTCTGTGTATACAACTACTAAACATTTTTTAAAGACGAATAAAAACGCATCGAGTCGCAGATCGCAGATATCCTTACGTCGAGTTTAATGATATCTGTCTTAACCCTCTCAATACGAGCGCTCTTTCCGCCGCGACACTCCCGTTGTACGAGGTGCGCCGCCGAAAACGCGCACATAGCGTCAGTCCTCCTTTGTGTGAACACTTTCCTGATGTCGGATATATCCAGCGCTCGCCCACACAGGTCATCCGATGGGCGCCGGATATATCCGATACTCATCCACACAGGTCATATATCGGGCACCCGTACCGAAAGGGTTAAACATGGTTTACTGTGTATTGCTTTGTTGAACAGGTTCTGGCGTACATCGGGCACACGTCTCCGGAAGTGACGTGCGGCCGTCGGCTGGACGAGGCGGGTGCCTCCCCACTACCGGCTGGCGTAGAAGATGAGCTGGTGGCTGCGCTGGTAGCGCACCGTAACGCAGAGCGCGCCTACCTTGCACAACGCGACTGGTACGCTATACGTATCCTATAATATTTTTCTAAATTGCTCATTCTCCCTCAGCTAATATTCTGAAATTTTGAAATGAGCTGAGCCACTTCCTTTGCTTAGGATAAGATTATATATAATAAAATAAAAATATATCATTTATTAGTTTTTAGCGGCTTAACTTTTAACATACCCAGACTCTCTTAAGTGTCAGTAAAATAGTTTGGATTATAGTGCTGCTGGAAGAGGGGTGTAGTTAAATAACTGACGTTGATGATAAAATGACGTTTTTATGACCTATTATTATTTACCTAAATAGCTATATTAGCTATTTAGCTGTAAGGGGAGGTCATACTCGTTAGTAATTTCTTTTTTGTGTCTTTTTTTATTTAAGTACCATAAATACTCGTAGCGTTGATTTCATTATACCCATAAAGATGTCAATTTTCACACAGATTTCTGTTTACATTGACTAAAACACCGATTCTAGAATTTAAGTGTTAAAAAAATTGTAAAAAAGAATATAGTAAAATAGAATAAAGATTTATAGCCATCTAAGCTAATGTAATAAACATACTAAAAATATTAATATTATCTATAGAAAAGCGAATGACTGTTAGGTGCCCGTTAGATATAAAGTAGAAAAGTCGCTATATGTATAATATAAGTTTAATGTACGCTATCTTATTCAGAAAAATAAAATATATTTTTTATTTATTATTTATTAGAAGTATGCGGGCGGCATCCGAGAAAACATCAGGAAAATAGTAGTGACATTGAACTCGTTAAAAAATATACTTAGTACGTGTGACAATATTTACAGCGATGACGAGACGGAGCCCTGGGAAGTGTGTGTGCCGGCGTGCACGCTGGCCGCGAGCCCGTTTGAGCTGTGTCGACAGTTCGTGGCGCAGACGGGCGCATTGGCGCCCGCCCGTCGCGCTCACGTGCAACTGTTAAGACGCTCCGACAGGTTACTGCGGGAACTACGAAACCTCGACGCACTGAGGTAATCGTTAACAATGACGCTTCTATCATTAACTAGCTGCTCGCCCCGGCTTCGCACGGGTGATGTATCTAATGAAAAAAACTGTGTCAAACCTCAGAGGAAAAAACAGCACGAAGCATAGCAACAAAGTTTTGCTTTAGTAATACGAAAGAAAAGGTAATTGAATATTAATAAATGTCAATCTATCAATACTGACATTTATTTTGTTAATCATAGTAATGGCGTCATCTATTGTTTATATTGCGATTTAAAATAACGGAAAAAAAATTGCTTTTTCACATCTTTCCGTACAATTTATTTAAAATTATCTCTTATACAAATCTTATCCTGATAATACCAACCACAACAAAAAAATAATTATCTAATTTGGTGCAGTCGTTCTAAAGTTATGCGCGTATATACATTTCGGCGAGTCATTTTTATTCTACTTTTGTTTGCTTGTCGGATCTTAACCAAATAAAAATTCTGACTGTCACACACAGAAATGGAATCTAAAAAGAAAATAAAAATACTTTGAAAAACTATGCTGCTGCTCATGATGTATTTCCTTTCATAGTCACTTCGTACGACACCGATAACAAGAAATGGAATCTAAAAAGAAAATAAAAATACTTTGAAAAACTATGCTGCTGCTCATGATGTATTTCCTTTCATAGTCACTTCGTACGACACCGATAACAAGAAATGGAATCTAAAAAGAAAATAAAAATACTTTGAAAAACTATGCTGCTGCTCATGATGTATTTCCTTTCATAGTCACTTCGTACGACACCGATAACAAGAAATGGAATCTAAAAAGAAAATAAAAATACTTTGAAAAACTATGCTGCTGCTCATGATGTATTTCCTTTCATAGTCACTTCGTACGACACCGATAACAAGAAATGGAATCTAAAAAGAAAATAAAAATACTTTGAAAAACTATGCTGCTGCTCATGATGTATTTCCTTTCATAGTCGCTTCGTACGACACCGATAACAAGAAATGGAATCTAAAAAGAAAATAAAAATACTTTGAAAAACTATGCTGCTGCTCATGATGTATTTCCTTTCATAGTCACTTCGTACGACACCGATAACAAGAAATGGAATCTAAAAAGAAAATAAAAATACTTTGAAAAACTATGCTGCTGCTCATGATGTATTTCCTTTCATAGTCGCTTCGTACGACACCGATAACAAGAAATGGAATCTAAAAAGAAAATAAAAATACTTTGAAAAACTATGCTGCTGCTCATGATGTATTTCCTTTCATAGTCGCTTCGTACGACACCGATAACAAGAAATGGAATCTAAAAAGAAAATAAAAATACTTTGAAAAACTATGCTGCTGCTCATGATATATTTCCTTTCATAGTCACTTCGTACGACACCGATAACAAGAAATGGAATCTAAAAAGAAAATAAAAATACTTTGAAAAACTATGCTGCTGCTCATGATGTATTTCCTTTCATAGTCGCTTCGTACGACACCGATAACAAGAAAACGTCAGTTACATACTGACGTTTTTAGTTTTTCAAAGTATTTTTATTTTCTTTTTAGATTCCATTTCTTGTTATCGGTGTCGTACATCATGAGCAGCAGCGTCTAATTGAAAAGAAAATACAATCTGTGATTCCCAATCCGTCCATCAAACGTGTGGATTACGGCGACATCCCTCAATGAGGCAGACCAATAACCAGTGATAGACTTATACCAATACCACAGCCCATATATGTCCTACTAGTGAGCCCGAGCCTCTCCATTTCTGAGGGAACGGATATTAACCCACCATGCTTGTCCAATACGGATTGGCGGGGTTACTAGACTCGGAATAAATATCTGTAGGCCTAACATATATATAATATTTATTCCGATCGAACTCGTGACCATTATTGACTCCGTTGGCGAGGGGGCCACTGGGCCGTTCGGGCATCGATCATCTCAAGATAGACTAGATTAAATACATATTTAATAAGGATTTTAGCGTTCTGCCCTAATATCAGTGAGTGTTACACGTGAGCGTAATAGGTCTATACGCGGTAAAACTTTTTACACCTTTCGAGATTATTAGTTAAATAGGGTTGCTAAAAATTATTCACTTTTTACAAAACATATTATATATATATATATATATATATATATATATATATATATATATATATATATATATATATATATATATATATATATATATAAATAAATAAATATTTTAGGTGTCGCGAAACGCACAAGGTAGCTGTTATATACGTGGGTAAGGGCCAGGAGACGCGCCACGAGATCCTGTCGAATCGCTGCGGTAGTCCTGCTTACGAGGCATTCCTTGCTGCTCTTGCTTGGGAGGTAAATTTCAGTGTATAAACAGGTTGTTCCACGGTTATGCCGCATGAAGGAAAACTACTTGAAATATTGTAGATATAAAATTTTCTGTAATAAGACTTTATTTTGAATTTATAAAAAAATTCGAACTTCATTCAAAGATTTTTAAATATTGATTGTTGATGATTTAAAAGTATCATGTGATTTAATAGAAATAAATTGTTATGATTAAATCTTTCGATCGGTACAATAAAATTAAATTTTTTTTTGTTTCACATTTAGCGGGTTCGATTCCCGGCTCAGACAGGTGTTTATTTAAAAATCTCTAAATGTAGTTCGAATTGTTTTAACAGCAAAATGAAGTATTTCAGTAAAAATTTCTATCTACAGTATTTCAAGTACGGGAAGTACTTGATATACTGTAGATAGAAAATTTCATGTGCATAGCCATGGGACGCCCTGTATGTGTTGCTCACTGCTGGACATACATAGGACTCATCCAATGCACACCATTTAACCCGATCTTCAGGTACATGCATCCAACTTTTGCCAGCAGCTCTGCAAAGATCGTCGTAGCCGGCGGGCGCCCCACGCTACGTTTTTTACCATGAGGCAGCCTCAGACTACTCGTCTATTCCAACGGTTGTCAGTTGTGAAATAAACGAGGCCATTTATCCCTCCGCAACGCGACAGAAAGTTAACAAGGGATATTTCCTCTCTTAGCATTTTTACCACTTTTACCATGGGGAGTTCTCCGAGGAAATGTTTGGAATAATTCCTGCTGCTGAATTCCACAACAGCACAACTCGCCAAAAAGAAAAGTTTCATCCAACAAAATGAAACGACACGTCACTGACGCCACAATCCTACACACCTAAACAAAGGTCGACAATGCTTCCTTGATCACTGTGGTATCGTGGATGTCTATGCGGGGCGTTGATTGCCTTCCACCAACCGACACGCTTGCTCGTTTGCCCTCGTATCCCATAAAAAAAACAAGCCCATTGTCACTTCAATTTGCTAACTAGAAGGCTATGTCTATGTTTTCTCCAGCGAATTTCATCATTCTGAATCATAGAGATTTAAAGTCCACATATGTCACAGTGCTGGTACCTTCCGAATTCTTAAGGTATGGATATTAACCCGCCACACTGGGATACCCAGACGGCATATATTACTAGCTCAATATGGGAATTCAAGTCGCGTCCATTGATTGATTAGTCATCAATGAGTTACATGGATTACGGCCAACAAATTTTGTTATGAAAAGTAAACAAATAAAGCCGTCTTAATTAAAAGCGAAACCCATCATAATTTAGTCTTTCGAAAGCGATAACTTCAACATTGAACCAAAGAACCAAAAGTTCATCATTCATTCATTCATTCACTCATTTGAGTAAATGGCTTCCAATAGTGCCAAAATAGCATAGATGATTTCGCCAATGTCACGTAAATTTGAGAAGACATGAAGGAGATCAGTGCGCTTGAGATAAGGTAGGAATAGAATGTCCTCTACACGTAGGAGATTGATCGGTGCAGTCGAGGTAAGAATGGAATACAATGGAAAGGACACGAAGAAGATTAATGAGTTACATCCAGTCACCAAACCTAAATATGAAAATTAAACTTCCTTTCAGTATAAAATATTTATATATGTATATATTTATGTGTATATTATGTATCCTCTTATTTATATAGTATTATATTATATATTATTAGTATTTATATGTTTATATATGTATGGTTTAATATAGTATGTATTGTTAGGTATATTATTATTATATTTTGTTGTTGTACACTTATTTCTATCCTCACAGCTTATCCTCTTTCTCTTTCACTCCTAGGTTTGCTGGAAGAAAACTCAATTTTGGGTTAAGCTCGCCTTTGTACATCTTCTTTCCTTTTAATTCTAGTATGTCGTGTTTTATGTGTACAATAAAGTAATAAATTAAATACTAAGCCCGTCTTATTTTAACACTAATTACTTTCCAGGTAGAATTAGAGTCGCATGTGGGGTTCGCGGGTGGGTTACGAGGTGGTGGAGGGGGTGGAGTGTCCGCCCCATACATCGCCACTCTCACCCTGGAGGCGTTGTTCCATGTCGCGACACGCATGCCCGCGGACACACCCGACGCTATTCTCAACAAGGTGATAATCCACCTACGACTGATGAACCTTTTTTATAGAAGCTATAGAACCAACTGTTTTTGACTGTAATTCCGAACGGATATGACATTGAAACCTTCAAAAAAACAAATATACGGCCTCGAAAAATGACCACTCATATACGAAGAGCACATATATACGCTCTAGAAAAGTGGGCGCGCGGGTACGAAAAGTTTACTTATATGATCATACCATATATACTTTTATTTCATACTTCACATGAGATACTTTTGTTAATCGGATATCTGGCAACACTGCGTGCCTTAAATAATTGACTTTTATGAAATAAAATGTGTCCTCTACAGTAAACGAGGAAAAAGACCTAAGTCGAAGTATATTTTTTTAACCATGTGATGTTGGGTAATGTGTGTTTCCATGGTTTCAACTTTATCATAATAAAGCTGATTATTAACATTATTTTCGGCTTTAAATACTTTTGTAATTTCGTTGTATTACAAAATATTATATGACCATTATTATAATACTAGCTTTTGCCCGCAGCTTCACTCGCATGGAATTTGGTCTGCCACATTAAGTTTCGTGACAGATCATTTAAAATAAATAAATATATATATATATATATATATATATATATATATATATATATATATATATATATATATATATATATATATATATATATATTTTACTTAATTTATGGTTTACAATTTTGGTCATAGTGGCTTCCACATAAAAGGTAGATATATGCTGTCGCGGACTTTTATTTAGAAATATTCAAGACAAACATCATCTTTTGTATAACTCCAATGGTTTAGGCAGCGTACGCCAAGATAGCTCTGAGGCCAGATTTTTCTCCGACTCAAACATGTACCGTTATATTACGACCAAAATTACATAAAAATCATTATAAATTGTAGCCTATATGTTATTCCGATAACCTATATTACTGTAAAGTTTCATCCAAAATCGTCCAGTAGTTTTTTCGTGAAAGAGTAACAAACATACATCCATACTCATAAACTTTCACGTTTATAATATTAAGTAGGATGTAGGATAGGATATAACATTTTAAAAAACTCCGTATATTCTATAAAGTATTATAAAAGACTATGTTTGTTACGTAGACTCGTCACCTGGGCAACGACGAGGTGCACGTGGTATGGAGCGAGCACTGGCGTCCGTACAAGCGCGACACGCTGCCCACGCAGTTCTGCGACGTGCTCATCGCGCTGTATCCCTTGCCCGGGGGCCTGCTGAGGTGCACCATCTCTAGGAAACCTGACGTGATTATCATACGTTTTTAACATAATTCCATCGGGCTATTTTTGCTCAAACTTGCCTATAAATCTGGGTATTTTTATGAAATCAAAATATTTCGCCGTGAAATAAACTGCGGTTATTATTTTTCTAATTAATATTTTTTATTGAAATTTTTAAAAATTGTACATAAGCATTATTATTAGTACTGGTTTTTAGTATCATATGTGATGAAAAAGCTTGCTTTGTGTAAAACTGTACTTCACATAATTTGCATGTAATGTACGAGTATATCGTATTTCGCTCCTAACACCATGTGTCCTACATAGTATACATACTCTTGTAGGATGATTTTTATCTTTGTCTTTGTGGTTTTAGTGTCTTTTTAGTAATTTTTGATTTTTTAAGTAGTTGTAGTTTGGTGATTTTTAAGTACAATAGGAGAAAAAAATACGCAACCCGTAAAATAAATGCTTAAACCAATTCAAATGTAATTGTTGTCAAAACATTCATATATCAAATGAGAGTGGTCAAACATGAAACGCTCCTCCTCAGGTGGCAGTATTCGGTCCGCTGTGGGAAGAATGCGTGGTCCGAGTGAGTTGTTGTGCGGCGCTGGTGCGCGGAGCGGCTTTCGCTGGTGGACGGGCAGTGCGCGCCACAATGCCACTGTACCAGCACGCGTATTCGGAGCGCGCACGGTCGCTGGACGCGCTCGTGATGCACCACACGCATCCCACGACCTTCGAGCAATTTGTGGAGCGAGTGCGGGAGCCCGTGCCACCCCACCACGCCAACCACCCCACACACGTTACCGCCAATTCTGGTGAGTACCATTCATTGTGTCTATACGCACACTGAATATCGGATATACAAAATAATGATCGCGGCATATCGGTAATACAAAATAATTTTTCAGCACTCTTGATGACCAAGGATCTTACCGAACAACTTGATTACTTGAGCTTGCGGAAGGACGTATTATCCCCTCATAGTGACGGATTTACATATTTGCCGCCAATAAGCTATTTAGATTTTGCCGTCCCTACCCACTTCTACAATTCGATAACCTATATAGTTTACAATCATTTTATTTGCAATTTTTTGTCAGAAAAAAGTTTTACAATATGTAGTATTTTTTAAAATTTCTGTAAGACAAAAGAAAAATTTTGCCGTCCCTTAAATCTGCCGCCCTAGGCTCCAGCTTACTCTCAGCCTGCTGGTAAATCCGACACTGATCTCTCAACATAAGTGACCATTCTTGTAATATTATTTTCGAGAAAAAAATTATTTTCAACCAAAGTGATGACCCCGCCACTGAGCCAAATCAGTATCAAAAAACAGGACAAGGAGGCATCGGAGTAAATGCCTACAGATATTTATTCAGAGTCGGATAACCCCGACCCCGTGGGAAATATATGGGCTGTGAAAGAAAAAGTGACAAGTTGTATTTATACTTCCTTACATCTCATCCTTTATATATTAACTCTAATAGACCAATATAAATGTTACCCAACAGATCAAAACAGCGGACGGTTAGCGGCCGCGTTGCTGGACCACGGCGCGAGCGCTTGGGGTGCGGGGGCCTCTCACACGGTGTCCCCGCGACCCGCTAAACGCCTTGGACCGTTTAAGCGTCCGCAGCCACTTCAGCCGGGGCCCAACGCGTCTCACGATCCCACGCCCACGCCTCGCCGCAACCGGTGAGCTATGCTCACATCCGCACTCACGAATTCAACTGTATATACGTTAGAATAAATAACAAGGCCTACTACAAGAGATGATATTATTACAAAGAGGGTTGCCAGATGTGAAAAATTTCTTCTAATAGTCTTAGTCTTGCTGCTGCATTTTAGAAAGTACATACTTCACTCTATTGGAAAACTAACCCTTTACTTTCTCAACAAACTATATACTTGCCATCTTTGGAATCATATACCACATCATTTCTCCTTGTATGTAGTGTAAGTTTTACGGGTGATGTACTCTACTTTGTTAATATCTACCTTTTGTCTGTTGTCGCTTATAATATAAATCATTATAATATCAAGGAAATTATGATAATACCTATTACGATTTTCGATAATACTTCGAGAAATTTTCTACATTAAAAATATTTTTACAATCTGGCAACCCTGGGTATAACTCATCATGCACAAGTATTGTTCTCTATTTTGTCTCACATCTAGTGTCATTTTTTATTGCAAATAAGTAAATAATATGAGGTAACGAAATGTGAAAATAATACCTACACTACTTGTATGGGTACTAAATCACAATGCAGAGCTCAACTTTTATGAAACAGGAAGTTATTTGAACTTCCTGTTTCATAAAAGTTGTACTAAAAGCTGTACTGTTATAGCTCCATGTTACACTGAATTTATACATTTTCATTTTAATATATATACTGTTATTTAGGCTCTCAAGACAAGATAAATGATATTGATAAACTTCGTTGAGATTAATTTTGTTATTGTAAAGTGAATATTGATTTATTAAAATTATAAGAAAAGGATTGATTGTGATTGCAACTAACCAATAGTCAATCACCATATACAACAAACAAAAAACTGCACTTATTAAAACATTCTTCAAAGTTTCGAACATAACACTTTTATTTACTTTTTTTGTTGGCACATCTAAGAAATAATAGTGTCAAGGAAGATGTACCTTGATTTATTTTGTTAAATTGTATTATACTATTATTATTATTATTATTTAAATAATATATAGACTTTTACTTACATGATGAAAATCAGATTCGTCCAATAAGAGATTTGTAGCATGATAATGGACTTAAAACTTGTATGTACTTAATAATTTATTGGTAAGCTATTTAAATATAATATGCATTTAAAAGTAATAGAGAATAAGTTTGCATAATAAGGCCTTATTTTTTTAATGTAAAACTGTTTAAATTGGAAAAAAAACATGAAAATTGCGCGAATCTTAATAATTTATCTAATCTTGGGATAGTAAGGGAAATGAAAAAGTGTCTTCTGATGGAAAGCCATTAACGCCAACTTAGACAACTGCAAAACCATGAGCATTGCAGACACATTGCCAATCTTTAAGATATTTGTAGGCTTGTTTTGAAAGTTCCAATGTCGTGTGGATTCGGAAATACAGCTGAAACAAGACAATTGCTCAGAGCAGTGATGCAAGGAAAGAACAAGGATGAAACTTTTTTTTGTAGAAAGTTGTGCGGTAGTAAACTTTTTAATTTTTACTGAATTTTGAATATTTGTATTGAAGCGGCCAAATTGTTTTGCTGTATTGTAGTAAAAAGATATACACAATAACATTATTAAGAATGAACCTACCTATTGAACATGTAGTGTAAAAACAATTATTATATAATGCATATTTATAAAATATTAGATTTTGAGATCAATAAAAAGATTTGTTATAACACACTATATTAGTGAAAGTAATCATTATTTATTCAATATATGTTGTAAGCAAGTTTTACTTTATTATTATGATCTTTGAAATTGATTATATAAACAATATTATTTCTGTGTACAGTCCCAATTTATTTCTAGCTTATGTCCATAGAATAGCAGACTAAAATGTACCTCAGGTTTCGTCACTCTTAGTGAGTGCTAATCACTATGCTTGTTACTTTCAGAATATATTAAAATTTGTAGGATTTTTTTGGTACCTAATTTGTTTTGTGGATCTATTCAATACTTAATTTTAACATTATGGTGATAGTTGTAAACCAAGTCTACCATTGCACTCACATTGTCTGTACATATGTAAAATAGTTTTAAAGCTTTAACCTTCTAAGTAATTTATACTATACTGTTATATTTATTTGTGTAATGAGATTGTTCTTTTAAACATTCTTTATTTGATAACAAATGTAAGATATGAATGCAGAATTATTTTGTACTACAATGCATGTTATCATAAAAATAGATAAATATAATATGTAATACATATATTTCGTCTTAAACAATAAATTTGCTTCAATTTCTTCTTCTTCTTCATTGATGGCGAATAAGTGGTCAAACTATTATGCTAGCTAATATCACATTAATTTTTGATATTATATTTTTGACATACCAGAATTTGCTTAAAGCATATATTTTATTTCACATCTGCACATTAATTGTATCATATATTTGAAGATACTTAGCTGAATTACACAATAAAATGAAAATTTACTGGGGTTTGTGAAATAAAGTAAATTACTTTACTATAAAAAGTCAAGCTAAAAAAAAGGTATTGTTTCTTTGTTTGCACAGCAGCAATATCTCTTTTTCTTGGTTACCGAGCTTTTCTATCATCATTTATTGACAGAATTATTTCCTAGCACAAACATTATTAGCTTAGTTGGCAGTTAACAAGAATTATGATAATATTAAAATGATTGCTATTCTTAAATAAAATCATTTTGAATTGTAGCGGCAAAGCCTTTGCTTCAATTTAAACATATTGTGCATCTGGAAAGAATTTTTTAAGATATTCGGTGCGAATTTATATTTAATGAATATTTCAAATTGAGAAAGGGGGCATCTTATTTGAAATTTATTTTATTACTTTGGGTAAAAGTATGGTGCTATTATAATTTATTGAAGAAAAGGAATTTATGTGCACAACTTCATTCTATAACTAAATATAAAAGATTTGCCATTGCCTGTGAATAAATAGCTTTTCTAAAAATCCTTAAGAAATAAACTATTCTATGGTTGGACTTTTAAATAAACATATATTGGAATATGCCACAAAAAAATCTAAAATAAGCTTACTTGAACTATCTTTAAGACATAGAAGCCCAACCCCAATTTTTATTAGAAGACTACAAAATTTGAAAGTTAAAAAGCACACGCCAATTACGTATTTTATTTTTTCTAATTGTTTAAAATTTTCGACATTCCATCAAGTATTAACTTTTCATCAATTTAAAAACAAATGTCATGCATTTTAATTTCATAAAATACAAACAAAACATTATGCATTCCTTTCATATTTCTTTTGCAGAATGTAGTATTTTCCACTTTATCTTAAGATTTACTGTTATAGCTATTGCTTGCATATTTTATTTTTCCACTTTTACATTTTTAACAGTATTTTATAGGTATTAAGACTGACAAGATTATGTATTGAACTAATTGAGTATTAAATATTTATAAATATTAATCATGTGGCGGTGTTCTAACAATTTATTTCAGCTTATATTGAATCACTATATTATACATTTGTTTTTGCAGTAATATGTAAAATGCTCTGAGAATTGTAACTTAATAATTAGTCCAGATAACTCACAGAGATATTAAGTACTGTAACCAAATTTTATATGTAAAGCAAAAATAAAGTTTTATTAAACTTCATATGTTGTTTGTTTCATTTACGATTTTGGCAGCTTGTACATACTTCCTTGTAAAATAAGTTGATGGGTTCTTACTTTGGTATCTAAAAATTGTCTTAATTCTTGAAGACTGCATTCAGTACCAGGCGCTTGTGAAGCAAACATTTTCAGCATTTGGTGGATACGATCCAAAGGCAAAGAGTCCAGATTTGTTAACATACCAACAATGTAAGACCAGAACACTTGCAGTTCTCCTTCTCTTTGATCGTGAGCGGATGCCATTACACTCTCTGCTTCTTCATCTTCACAAATCATTTCCTGCACTTGATTAGTAGCAACATTAGATCTAGTTGCATCACTTCCATCTACTAAAATGTATAAATCTGAACTTTTTTCTGTAATAAGACCCATGGATTGCCAATATGTTATTTTTCTCCTCAAAATTGTAATGGGAACTTTCATTACCTGATGCAGTTCCTCTAAAGACCACTCTGGTTTACTTTGGAAATGCATTATTAGTGTTGCATTAAATGGTGACACAGTTAAATCTAATTTTTTATCTCCTATTTCTATCTCAATATTCACATTCCCCAGATGTGGTTTCCAATTTAAAGTTCTATTTCCCTTCAATGCTTCATATGATTTTGTATAAGCTTCTAAATGCTTTTTTATCTCTTCTGGTAACTCTAAACTTTCATCCTTAAATGGAGGCCAAAATTGGGCAGATAATATCATTCCATTGCAGTTGATTTTTTTATTTAATTCTTCAAAATCTTTATCCTGATGAATAAGGGCATTAATTCTTTTTGAATCAGATATATCCTTTAGCATAACTTCACAAAAATATAATTGTGATTCCCCAAATCTCAATTTTAACAGTTCTAAATATTTTATTTCTTTCTCTGTGTTAATAACACTTTGAGATAATAATCTATCAGCAAGTAATGTCCGATATTCATTAACAAACAACTCCTTGCTGCCATATACATCAACAAGCATAGATATTATATCATTAGATTTCCTATCAGTAGAGGTTATTTTGGGATCAGCACCTACTGGATCAGGATTCCATTCCATCCAATCTTCTTGATCATTTTGGCCATCTGCTTCAGCTGCAAATTTAACTAACTCCTCGGCTAATTCACTGCCTGAACCTTCTTCAGTCAAACTACTAACAACACTTCGCACAGTATCTTCTCTATTCCTTAAATAATTTCGAACAGGTTGTGTTACTGTCTCTAATATAACTCCAGATGGATCAAGGTGTCTTAGAGCTCTGATGGTAGATATATAAGCTGTCAATATTTCAGATGTATTTACTCCAGGATGCAAAAGTCTTGTTTCTAAAGCAGTTTTCAAATTTTTACACAAAGTTGATTTTAAATCAGTCTTATCCAAACATAATTTAATGTCATCAATTGCAGGTTGTGAATCTGGATATTCTATTATAATATTAAAAAGTTGATCGATCCTAATTTTAGTAAAACTATGGTACAAAAAGTAACTTAATTTCTGTTTGAATTTTGAGATGGCATTTTGAACATTTTTATCATCAGGAGGTGGTTTTGATGAACCACCACAATAAATTCTTGTGAGCCAAGACATTACAGTTGTATCAAGCCAATTTTCTAGAATATGTATCTGTGACACATCCAAGGTGCCTATACAGAGCTTCTGAACATGTGATTCTATTCTCAATTGAATGAAGTTAGTAAGCACTTGTCCTGACAATCTTTCTAATAGTTGAAGCTCCATAAGCTTTCTGTTAGTATCATGAAATACTTTCACAATATATGCACAATTGCAATCGGAATATTCATTCCAGCAGCCAGAACAAACACCATCATCTCCCATATCAGAATTATCATGTTTATTATCAAAAACATTGAAAGATACTTTGTAAAAGTGATTTATTATAACTTGAAAGTCCAATGGTAGCTGAGATAGTAATGTAGCACGAATCAGCTGTTTGAAACCCAATACTACATTTTTTTCTCCAAAAATTGGCATATTATCAGAGCAAGTATTATTTAGCAGGGTTAGTTTTTCTATCATTGGAGAAAAGCTAGACACTATTTGATATAAATCGTTAACAGCAGCTTTAAATAGCTGAAAACCTTTGACTTCTTCCTCAATTTTAGTAAATTTAGACCAGAACGATGGAGCAACATTCTGGCGAATATATTTTTCGAAGCGAATAAGTATTATATCCCGTATTTTTTTTTGATAACCTGAAGCAACTATATTTTCTTGAATTTCTTCATAGTGTGTAAGTGTACAATCAGTTGTGATTGTACCTTCAATTATGGGAAAGGGATATGTCATTTTTTTCAAATAAACCTTAAAATCAGCGTACGACATGACAAATAAAACTAATACTGCGTTACTTAATAATTTTCATTACAGTCAAACTAAATGGAGTAGATTCCGTTTCTTACTCTCAGCAATCACAGGAAAAAGAATTATAAAATAGAAAATGAATATTCAATACACTACGTTTCAAATAATAACACCGAAAGCATACGTTTTTTTTTCTTTTATTTGATGGCAATTAGTTATAACAGTTATGCCAGTGTCAAGTAAAATAAAACAATATCAAAACTCTTGAAATGTAACTAACTAGTCAGCTTGTCACGTCGTCTTGATAAAATGGTGACTATTCTATTAAAACTTCTATGGACTTTTTCAATCAACTTAAACAGTCACGATACACGAATTTATTTCATATCACTTCATTTATACGTCTTAATCGAACTATATTATATAATACACCACCACAATTAAACAATATACCTGACAATAATATACTATTATGAAAATGAAATAAAAACATTACGTTACTAATGTAAGTTGGCGAAAATATACTTAAGACTAGAGAAGCGAATATCATCAATATTGTTAATTGTCCAACATTGAAACATTTATGACATGTACACCTAATCGAAACTTCGATATTGTGAATACAATTCCGTTTATATACAGCATATAGCAGGAATTACAAATTTGATTTGCATATTTAAAAACATTAAAACTAGTGCAAATCTTTGATAGCTTAAATATTGAAGAATTTTTTGCATTTTCTTCTTCTAAAACAATGAATAGTGACTGATATATTTCAGTCAATCAATCGAGGACGTCCACACCCCGCACAGTGGTTCAATCCTACTTAGCCTCGGGTATGAACCCCACTGCTCGTGCAGCAACTCAGTGGGGTAACCGTCCCCCGGTCCTAGGTGCCACTGTTCCCAGCGAGTTTTGGGAGTCCTTTAAAGACTTCGTATCGTCGAGATATAGCTGTACCTATTCCCACGTTGGGTCCGTCGCTGGCCCTCCTCCCTCGCGGGAGCCAGGCGGCGACAGAAGGATTTCGGGTGAGAGCGGACATTCCTTAGGTGGGCGAGGGTGGAAAAGAGCAAAATGTTCAAGGTGTGAGTGTTGCCATTGTCGGATTGGTCAAACATCTTCCGAACCAACCGGACCACAAATTCGTGGATGCTCTCCTCCCTGAGGTCCAACAGCTTCGTACGCATGGGTATACGAATTGATGTTAGTATAGCTCGAAGGACCGCAGACGTGGCTTTCGCACTGTTCACCATTTATGATACATGTGTAGTGAGCCGCAACACGCGGACGATACGGACTCAAAGATGCATAACTGTGGTCTCAAGGTACATTCTGCCCCCGAAGCCCAAGAGGTTTTGGTAGTTTACCGTGGCCGGTCACAATGGCGGATGTATTCCCAACGTTGATAGACATCCGCCATCGAGCCATTCTGGTAGCAGATTCAGCAGCCTCTGCAACTTCAGCGCGGCCATATGAACCCACCGAGACGACGCGAAGAAAACGCTGTCATCAGCGTACAGTGCTAACATGATCGGTTTCCCACCCTCATACCGCATACAGCACAGGTGACAAGGAGCACCTACCTTGGAGCACCCCTGCTTCAACGGGTAGCGTGAGTCGGTACATTCATAAATGTATCACTAATGCATTAAAACCTTCTATATTATATTACTTTTTTAATATTCAAATTTAAAATGAAAAAGAAATTGTTATAAAACAAAGGTATTAGTCCAGCACAAAACCCAACAAAATAATTATTAAGCATTTTTAAATAACCTAACATGTTTCTGGGATGATTTTCGACAAAAGCGAAATGGAATATGTGAAAACAAGGAGCTATATTTTAACTCCCGTTAAGAGTTATCTGCGGCTAGAAATTTTAATGTTACAACCAATCTTTGATGAGCATTTATATTTTATCTTAAAATTGGGTCTCTTTCTCAACCATACTGATTTACCTCCTTCATGTCTTATTTTAGCACTATTGAAAGCCATTAATTCAAATGAATGAATGAATGGTCTCTTTTACAATTTATTATTATTAAATTAATACATTTTTTACAATTTATTAATACAATTTATCTATCAGCTTTCCATTCTGACAACATGCAAAATAGGCTAAAAATGATGTTGAGTTGTGGAAACCAACCCGTTACACCATCTACCATCTACCTAACCTGACATCTTATACTACTAGACATTTATTAATATAATACAGAAAAATAGGCAAAACAAAATAGATATTAATAGATATTGTTTACTTTAACACACTTTATTTTACATTGAATATTACAGATAAAACAGTCTTACAAATATCACTATAATAACTTAATAAATTGGTTCTGGTTGCTGTGTGAGGAGCAAGCCAAATCTCTTCTTTATAGTTATTCTTTGTCTGGAATATTTATCTTCTGGTGAGAAACGGGCTGAAATAAATTAAAATATTGAATATGATATAAATTAATACTAAAACCAAGATGTTTTAATGATGACTTAATATGACAAGATTTATTTATGACTGGTTAATTGATGACACTCATATGTAGGTTTTACAAAACATATTTAAAAAGGCTTGATTTATTTTAACCAAAATTAGGTTTAGTATGTGCAATTTTAGATATCAGTGTAAACTCCATTAAATTAAATCAGGTGGTTTAATGAAAAACTCCCTAAAATATTGAAATTACCTGTCTTTGTTTAGTTTATCCTATTATCCATACAATAATACACTCTATGTAGCATCACATCCACTCTAAATAATGACAACAATATGTCATTACATAGCAATAAACAGTACTTTCTAAGTTAACGAAATCTGACATCAACAACTGTACATTCTTTTCATCATACTGAACTTGGTATCAGTTATGCAGAAATGGAACTCAAGTGAAGACAACTTTTCTTTAACTGAGTGGGCTGAACAGTTCAATATGGCTCAAAATTTCACTGTAAATCTACATAGAAGTAGGCAATAGCCTGGCTACAACAACTTTACATTTTATGACATATAAAATAAGTAGTCGCTTAAGTGTCACTATATAGATTTTATATTGTATATTAAAATATTTTTGAAATTATTTCTTTAGGTTTATTATGATTCCCTACATTAAAAATAATAATTCCCATGCTGTATAACAACAAACTTAAAGTATAATGTAAATTTGAAAATTTTGTTAGTATGTTTCAGTTTCGGCTGAATCAAGATATAGGCAAAAATTTGGTTACTATTTTGGCTGACATCCTAACTAATAAATTAGGGTTTCAGCCGAATTCATTTAACCATTAGAAAAGTTTGTATTATAAAATAACTAAAAAATTACAAAATATTTATTTTTGTCTTCTCTTATCACCTTTGAAATAAAAGATTAAAGAAACATTTTTCAGTTTACTAAGTTAAAAACAATAGGTTTTACTTCATATATGATATAGTTTTATAATGTAATAAAAATTTGTAAAAGTTTGTGTTTTATCTTACCTGGATGTGCAGATAATGTAGGTTTTCCATTTGGATCTATAGTCTGAAAAAGATATTCATTTTATTATCTTAATGCGATTTGAGAATATAACGCGTGTAAATATAACCTAAACTAATAAAAAATTTAAATAAATACCGCTAGTGTGTACTGACGATCGCCATTTTCATTCAAATAATATCTCAAATACATTGTTAATATTAAATGTAGATGTCTGTTTAATTAATATCACTCGCCAATTTTAAAATACTATAACGCACCACAACACGATCTGCTGTGTGCATGGAATAATTGCTACTTAAAAGTAATAAACATTATATGTTATTTTTATTGTCACTGTTATTTCACAAGTGATTTTTGCATTTTGACAATTATTGTTTTCGTGGGGGGGTATATATTCCGCCTCATGATTATTATGTCGCAATAATGGTACATAATTATTAACATTGACTTGTAACTTTGTTAAGAAGTTCGTTCTTAGCAGAGTACTTATTATAAGTCATCTAATGCAGCAATCGTTTTACTACTTTATCTCAAATATTGACTCATTAAATGTTTCTTTTAATTCGTTATTCTTCTTTTAAAAGAATATTCTGTTTTGCGCTTCTTAGCTCTTCCAGATTTTTTCCTAATGATCCCACAATGACGATTAATTATTATTATTAATTATTATAAGAGTTACTACATTATTTATTTACTTTCTTTAAATAAAAATATTTACAGACAATATTAGTCAAACAATAACTAAAGAAAATATAATTCATCACATCCAGCATTAAAACATGGCGAACGCAAGTATTAAAATAATAATACGGGGACATCCCTGTGGGCGTGGGATCGAACTTCGGAGATGAATCCCTATGCTCGCCCAACAACTCAAAAGGCCGATCTTCCCCGGGTCCTAAATGCTGCTGTTCCCAGTGGCTTTTTCGTTGGCAGTCGAACCCATTCCTACGTAGAGTCCATTGCTGGCTCTCTCCCCTCGCGGGAGCCACCCACCGACAGGAGGATTCTGCGTGGGAGCGAGGGTGGGTGTGAATGTGGTCCATTGTTGACTCAGTCAAACATCTTCCAGGCCATTCGGACCACAAACTCATGGATGCCCTCCATCCTGAGGTCCGCCCCCCTCCCCCCCACGATGGCACACAGACACAGTTTCTGCTGGATCTGGACGCGTTTGCGCTAGGTTTCTGAGGTCAGAGACCACCAGGCCGGCGCAGCATAAGTCCATCAGAAATGAATGTATTCCTTTATATTATTATACAGCTTTATATTATTAGACATCTTTATATTATTCATTCATTTGTATTATTCAATCTACTAAATAATCACGCTCGTGTGATAAGTGACCGGTGTGATCGATGTCGATGAAAATAATTTTAATCTAAATCACCGATGAATCGTGATGTATTCTATGTCGCCTATATTTGTGTCAAAAGTTGGTTTAGATATACTCTGTATATACCTAGTCTGGCCATAAATACTGTTACAATTAAAAATAAATAAATATTACATTTGGAATCTGTCATTTTTATACGATTGTTTATTGTGTTTTCTCGTTTTGGCGCCAATACATTGTACAATATTTTGCGATATTAAAATGGAGTGGGTGATTAAGAGAACCGAATCGCTGTGATTGCATTACACGTAGGTATGGAGCCAAAAGCAATTTTTAAAACTCTCCATACACTTGGTAGTAGTCAAATGGTTATATATTAATAGGTACCATGAGACCTCCTCTGTTTGTGTCAGAAAAAGACCTGGCCGTGCACGTAGTGTTCGTACGAAAAAGGTGATCAAATCAGTAAGGGAAAGAATTCGAAGAAATCCTGTCCGAAAGCAAAAGATTTTATCTCAGGAGATGAAGATAGCACCTAGAACCATGTCGCGTATTTTAAAAGATGACTTAGGGCTTGCAGCCTATAAGAGACGCACTGGTCACTTCCTAACTGATAATTTAAAAAAGAATAGGGTGGTAAAATCGAAACTACTACTGAAGCGGTACGAAAAGGGAGGTCACAGAAAAATTTTTGTTTACGGATTAATTTTTTTTTAAAATTGAGCAACATTTTAACAAACAATATGACCGTATTTTTGCTCAAAGCTCTAAGGAAGCTTCCCAACTAGTCGACAGAGTGCAACGTGGGCATTATCCGACTTCAGTGATGGTTTGGTGGGATGTTAGCTATGAAGGAGTGACTGAGCCATATTTTTGTAAAAAAGGTATCAAAACATCGGCACAAGTGTATCAAAATACCATTCTTGAGAAGGTAGTTAAGCCCCTTAACAACACCATGTTCAGTAAACAAGTATGGTCCTTCCTGCAAGACTCGGCACCGGGTCATAAAGCTCGGTCCACGCAGTCTTGGTTGGAAGCGAACGTTTCGGACTTCATCAGAGCTGAAGCCTGTACGTCGTCTAGTCCCAATTTTAATTCACTGGATTATGATTTATGGTCAATTTAGAGAGTACGGCTTGCTCTAAACGCCATGATAATTTGGAATCCCTAAAAAAATCCATACGATTGGCAGTGAAGAATTTTCCCATGGAAAGAGTACGTGCTTCTATTGATAACTGGTCTCAACGTTTAAAGGACTGTATTGCAGCCAACGGAGACCACTACGAATAAGCTTTTATATTTTTAATTGTTTTATATTTATGTATTAAACTAACACACTGTAAAAGTAATAAATATTATTTGCAATTAAAAAAATATTTTTTTCTTTGTACAATATTTATAGCAAGACTAGGTATAATCTGTATTTTTGTGTTGTAAATATTTTTGTTTATATTTGTGATTGTTTCCCATGGAACGTGATTATACAGTATATACCGAAATTTAGTACTACACATATGTATTTTTTTATTTTACAAAATTTAATATTTTATCGTTGTTGTGATAGGTCAGTAATTTGTGATTTGATGATAAATATCTTAAAAATTATTATTAAACACGATGGACTTGGGTCGCTATTTTAGGTCAAGTTCTTGGGATGACTACTCCACCGCCAAGAAAATTTTCTTCTTCGACGACATTATCTAAGGAAGACGTTTCACCATTAAAGATACTTTTACAAATGGGCTTTACAAAAAAACGGGCGTAATTATTGATGTTGTGTAATTTTATTTAAGTTATTTAATATATGTTAGTCCTTATCATAATTATTTGATATCAGGTTAAAGGCACTGGCTGCTACAGGAAATCGCAATGTCCAGTTGGCATCAGACTGGCTCCTGACTCATGTAAACGATAAATATGTAGATGTAGAAGAACCCCGCGAATATGTATTATATGCCAATCCTACTGGTATCTTGCTACTTCAAATTCACGAATTTTGGGAGAAGTCAAAAGCAATAGGTGGCTGGAATGGGGCACATAATTTTCCACCTCATATCACACTGGTGCCATTTTTTAAAGTAAATCAGTTCTATTTTTTCTGTGAATTAAAATTTTCGGAATTTGCTATTCCGTTATTTGTACTTGTATTCAAAAATCAATTTAAAAATTATTTCCATTAAAAGTTTAGCAACATTCTTGAATAACTTTTGTTAAAAGAGCAAAATATTAAAAGTGTATTTTTTATTAATAGTGACAAATTAATTAGTGAATTTTTTAGGTAGATGATCAACATTCTCTTTCCTTGGCAAAAGCAGTGAAAGATGTTATTGACAAAGTGGGATACCTGTCAACCTGTCCTTTGAAACTGGAACCTTACATATCACTCAATTTCATGGGATTATTCCTATATGATGAATGTGCTGACTATTTTAAGAAAATCTCTACACAGTACATTAACGAGGTATCTTCAGAATGTAAGTATGATTTTTGTTTAAAATCTACAAATAAATACATTGAACTAAACTGAAAATCATCATGGATGATTTTCAGTCTAGTTCAATATACTTCTATATCTTCATACTACACACCTTAGACTCTAAGGCTTAGAGGCAGGTCTATCTTAAAGCCAGGCAACACTTCCGTGATGCCAGTGTTGTCATAGATATCTATGGGTAAAGTTGATTTCTTTCTATGAGGTCACATGCTTGCTCCTATGCTCTTCTGTCCCATAAAAAATAATAAAATATAGATTAATCTGAATCTCTGAAGTAATCCACAACTTCAACTGATTGTTTTGGTAGTAGTTTAGCACCTTTAGTGCCTATTTAAACAGTAACTTCCCAAAAAAAAAATACAATTAGAATATACATTTGATTGCAATGAGAGGTTTATTGCATTATTAATGCAACTGTAAAATTTGGGCTGTTTTTAACACTTTAAGTTGATTATATACAAAGTGTAAAACTTTTCCAATCATTGGATGAATAAAATTTTGATATTTATTCATTATGTGTGTGATAAATATATTTTAAATTCAGAAACATGCTTTTATTTAAAGCATTACAATTTAGATACTGTAAACACATTTTTTTTGTCGACCAATTGGTTCAGTGCCCATGGAGTTAATGATTGTGGGTTTGATCCCGACATCGGAATAAATATATGTATGGCCAACAAATATTTATTATGAGTCTGGTAACCTCACCAATCTGCATTGAAAAAGGGTGGTGGATTTACATTCATTCCTCTAGAAATGGAGAGGCCCGTACTCAGCAGTGGGACATATATGGGCTGTGAAAAAAAGAAAAAATTTTTATCATCTTCTCTAGTCATTAAGAAAACTTGCCTGAAAATTCCTTTAAATATAGTCCGAACCTCAGATTTCTACTTTTTTCAGACTCTTCAAAACTTGAAGTAGTGTAAGGTCGATATCATGAGATCTCTGTCATAAGTACTACAAGTTATGGAAATTAATTGATATTTTATAAGTGTCCTGAATTTGTACATAAAAAAAGTGAAGAAATTTTCCCTCATTTAATTTAGCAAAAGAAATGTCTAGGAGTAGGCAAAAGAGAAATGTATAGGAGTTGAAATATGTGTTCAATTATAGAAATAATGTAAATTTTCTTTGATGTTAACATTATGAATTTTACAGCGATACAATTAGAAGTGCCAAAAAAGTCTTTCCACATAACTCTTGCATACCACTTTGATGTTTCAACTTATGATGTACTCAAGTTGTTGGTAGATGAATTAGTAATTCCAGAAGAAACAAACTGGGAACTCCGATTGTATTCAAGGGACCCTCGCTTTGCTAATCATCAAGTAAATGTTTTTTTTTATATTTATATCCATAAAATATATACTCAATATGAAATATGTTAGATGAAACATATACATAAGATGTACAATTAAAGTATATTAAGAACCATATATGCACAGTGCAGGTACCAGGCCCCCTGCACTTCAGCTTTGGGGGTGATAGCTTCCCTAGTCATCATCTACTACTGAAAATATGCAGGTTTGGTTTCCTTAGATGAGCACATATTTTCTCACAGTTCCCTAACAACCCTGGGGCTAGGTGATAACTGGAGGATTTCATTTTTCATAAGTGGCTATCCCTCAGAGGGGACGTGAGAAGCCAGATAAGCCATGAAGACTGGGATCGATACCATATGGAGATCACGGGCGATGACGTCATTTCTGCCGTAAAGCCCGGCTCCCACTATGGTGCAAAATGGTAGATTTGGCTGGGCCTGGATCTTGTGCTGCGCATCTAAAGAGCTACAGTTATGTTGTTTATAATTTAACTATGTACTAACGTCACATTTGTAGATACTCTACACACTAAATATCAAAAATAAAAAAAGTTAAATCGATGTATTTTTCAATATATTTTTAAGAGAAAAAAGATAAAAGGTTGATACGTTGATAAGCTAACACAAGTGCAAATTTTTCGCAGGTTTATAAAGTGACTCAAGGTTATTTGCCAAAAGCGAGCGATGAGCTTGAACTTGTGATCGGCGATTATATTTACATCGAGCAGAAGGAATTTGACAATTCAACTGACGGTTGGGTGCGCGGTACTTCTTGGTTGACAGGTAAGTATCCGTTAGCATGTAATTACTTTTTATTCCACATTGACAGAATCAAAATATAAATGTATAGTGGCAATACTAATTAAAATAAATTATTATTAGTTGTAATATGCGCGCTATTGGAAAGTTATTGTGTTCAACTAATAAATGTAGTTTCAGAGGTTAGAATTTATTGTGAATTCGTTATGGATTCAAATAAATTTGTGTCATTATTGTGTTTGATTTATTATTTAATAATTTATATAAATACATGTTAAACATTTTGGTTTCTCTAAAATAATATCACTAATATTTTTAAATGTTATATGAGTACATTCTGAATTTATTTTGATTCTATTATCAAACTTCATTCTGTGCTTAATATTGTAGAACATTTATAAGACAGCAATATAAAAAAAATATTTTCTTTTAACCATTAATTATCATTTGTAATATAAAGTGAGAACCTTCTATAATTGTTTTTTATGAAATGTTTCTTTTTGTAGCTGAAGCATGCTCATAAAATGAATTTTATAGTGTTGATATTTTAATTTTTTTCTTTATTTATCTTCTGCTGTAGCAATTTATTATATTTTAAAGTAATATCTGAACTAATTCTGTAAACCATGAAGGTGGCTGTAAAAATTTATTTAAACATAATATTTTAGTTCTGAATATAAAGTTTTAAGAAATGATAATTAATAAAAAATTCATAATATTACTAATAAACTAAGGAATAACAGGATATTGTGCTTAGATTGCACCTGTGAAGTTGTAAAGGCCTTAAAACTAAAAATTATAGTATGATATAGACCTATCAGAAGGTATACACAACAGAAACATAAGGTACAAGAAAAAGTTCTAGTCCCCAGAAAAATTTAGATGTGGAATAACAAACATGCTCTAGTTCTTGAATTTTGATAGTTTTTAAGAGTGTGTAATAGTAATTTTATATTATTATATTGTAGACATATACCGCATGTGAAATAAATATATAAACAAACATACATAAGTGATATAAATATATAAAGAATACATAAACTATATAAAACATTTACTGGTTCCTTATCCAGATAACTATAAGATATTACTTATTTCTGATTGTCTAGCCCTTGGGAGAAATTTCATTTAATTATATATTTCCATCTAAGAATCAAACGGTTATAATGAACTGCAAACAGATAATGTCTATGATGAAGTAAATTATATATAATTTTTTTTTCTTTAGGTATCTCTGGATACCTCCCTACTATTTATACGAAAAGGACAGCAGAATCTGATGCCTGGACACTACATCGAGCCATATCATTAGGATCTGATAATTGTAAGAAAAGGCTTATATATATATTGCTTTAATATTCTTCATTTATATTTTATGGTATTTATGTTTGCATAAACTTGATAAGGTTTGTCTTTGTGACAACAAAAATAGGTACATACAGATGAGACTAGCAGTTATATATTATATCTAGACTAACTATATATCTAATCAGTTTTAGCACGCAAAAGCACTTTGCATGTTATCACCTATCAATATTGACTGATGACATTGTTTTTTTTTATACCAGATGCTAGAATGTAATATATACCAATACCAGTGTTAATGTTCAGTGCACCAGCTTTCTGTGACTAGTGAATGGCTGCGCTATATAGAACATATTAATTTGCTGCATACTGCTTTATGTACCAGAACACATACATATATCAGACTGCATGTGTTAAATATCTTACATTTCAGTATATCAATAGATTTGACTTAACGATCATATTGACCCAGTGCCAAAGTTAAATCTACTGATGCTGATTTTGGAATTAATGGTTGTGAGTTTGCCAAAATTCTTGTATTGCTAATAATATAGATATGGCCATCATTTATTGCAATATATTGTACAAAAATATGGTATTTATTCCCCATCTGGATTTCCTTCCAATCCTCCTTGGGCTAGCGAAAGGATTAGGAACTTAAATATAAATCTTCCGTAATGGAATAACTTATTTTTATATAAAATAAATTATGTACATGCTAGACGGAAAGTTTTATGGGTAGGTAAGTGATCTAGCTTTTGGATCATAAGAATGTATTACAGAAGTTGAAATATCTAAAATAACAAAAATAATGTCTTTTGTACAAGTAATTACTTTATTTTTAGGTACAACAACTTCGCAATCCGACATAAACGCAGACGGGGATATGCCTAATTATCCACACGAGGACGCCGCGTCACTTGCCCGGGAAAAATCTGAGGAAACTTACAAAGAGTGGGAAAAATACTGGAAAGAGGTTCATCACGACCGAAGTGAGAGTATATTACGTGTCACCCAAAGTTAGTATATCTAAATTAAATAATTATGATTATGCTTGAGACACAATGTACTTTAATTAATCTTGGTCTATATTCAATAGTAACAAAAAAACCCGCTAGCGAGTGCAAGCATACCATTTAAAAATGATCAACCCATTTTAAAAAGCAAGCCTACTCATATTTCACAGGCCGGCAATGCAACTGTGATGCTTCTGGTGCTACATTTGCTCGTTTATCTCCCCTCCTTATCCAAAAAAAAAATTCTACCTCTTCAAACTGTGATCTTCAAAATGAGATCGACTCACTTGAAGGACGCGTGAGACTAGCACACGGAACAGCACGAAATAGAAATCGTTTGAGCTTGCACTAAGTTTTGGAGTAAATATATAAAGCACAATGAGGTTTCACCTTGGTAACATAAAATGGGTACTGCCAAGACTTTGGATGTTTTTATTGCGAGCGCACAGTCGAGTGTAACAAGTTTTGCGGCTGACAACGGATATTTGATATGAAGATGGCCTTAACGATAGTTACGCAGGTTTGCCAATGCCTTGTGTAACCGCGCTATACTGTTCTCAAACGCCAACATCCACTCATGTTTTTATTCCTAACTGCGCTATCAAACCGGCACCATTGTTTACAGAAGCTGGCCGAATATATGCCGTGGACGGTTGAAACTTTTGGAAAAATCTACAAAAAAATTGCCGTAGATGAATGAGACAAAAGAACTTCCTGAATTTCATAAGCAAAGTTTTAATATTGATAACAATTTGAAATATCAATTCCAGGTACCAGTATCGACATGAGGTCTAGTACAGTTGTCGGAATCGGTGATTCCGAATACAGTATTGAAAGTGTTGATGATGTAAGTTATTCCTATTTTCCTTTTGATTTAATTAATATTCATGGTGATAACATCATAAAACAATAAATTTTGCTCAGTAAGTCTTTTTCGGTTTATTTTCGACAAACTGCGCGCCACTTGTATCCATATAATTGTCTATTATACATATTCATGGATGATACAAAGCTAAGTTTTAAGAGTTTTAGAGAAATTGTCATATTATCTTATTATTTATTTTTTATAAATAGAAGACGGAAAATGTTTAAATATTGCTAGAATTCTTGTTAGTCATTTAAAATAAGCGAGCTCAATTTGCCCACCAAATGATAAAAACAAAACGGAAGATCACCGTTTTCTAGAGAAGGCCAATGTGCAACATTACGACAAAATTTTACAATCAGTCATTTGATAACATGTTTCCATCAGTCAAATTGAAAGATTTATAATAAAATTTTAAAAATCTTTCAATTTGACTGATTGACAGATTTTATCAAAAATCTTACAAAATA
Source organism: Baronia brevicornis (assembly GCA_031353405.1). Lineage (NCBI taxonomy): Eukaryota > Metazoa > Arthropoda > Insecta > Lepidoptera > Papilionidae > Baronia > Baronia brevicornis. Next base: position 81,392 of record JASFAT010004479.1, on the reverse strand, counting down.
ATATTTATAAAAAAGAAAGAAAACTAGCAATGTTTTCAAATACTTGTTAACCATTCCAACTAAGGTTGTACTAGAAAAATGCGGTTTACATCTGTAGTTCAATGAGAGATCGAACATTCACATAATCTATGGTCCGCTGTAAATATATATTTTTTATAAATTCGTTTTAGTCCAGTTCCTCGGAAGTTCAAAACACCCGTCGAAGGTGGTTTTTCGGGATGCGACACGGTGAAAGAGTCGATCTCACTTATGGTCAGTGGGTGCCTTACTGCTTCGACGAAAATGACGTTTATATAAGGAAAGATTTGAACATGCCACTTAAGTTAGCAGAACGGTGAGATTTGGTTTATCATTTAAGTTACAAAGTTAAATGTATATTAATTAATAAGTAACTGTTTTAGTTTAGGTATTAATAAAATATATATCTATTTAAAATGTTCTCGAGTCTTACAACCTGAAAAGGATGGGTAGTTTAAAATTACATGTATTTTACTTACCATACCACTAGTATTGACTATATTTTATGAACAAATGGTCATATGAGAACTAGAATAACTGTGAATAATTTGTTATAATTGCTTATTCATTTATTAGAAAATATTCAATAAATCTTAAACTCATTTTTGGTTTCTTTAAAATTATAAAATCTATAATCTTAAATAAACCAAAAATTCTATTTTAAGTATTAAGTATTTTTAAGTGAAGGATATTGTTTATTTATTATTTCCCATTGTTTAATTCTCTTTTTTTGGGATTATGCATCCATTGTATTTGTGATGTTGAAGAATGTATAGTTTGGTCGATTAAGTTGTAAGAATATCTTTTTTATTGAATTTAATATTCATTCACCAATATCGTACCCATACTGACCCCCTTACATTTTTCACCAAATGAGTGGAACATGTAAGGGCTCCAATCTATATTCTTATAAGTTATATGACAATTTCAGAGTTGGGGGAAGTGACTCATACTCTAAAGACACGCCGCTAACTCGCGTAGGGCAGCTGCAAGCGAGGCTCGTGGGTGAAGGCTTACGACTGGCGGGTGTGACCGTGCAGCATGTGTACGCATCTGCGGCATTGCGTTGTGTGGAGACAGCACATAACTTTCTTGAAGGTAAGTCTCTTCTTTTTTATATGACTGGAGATTCATCAAGTTCCAATTATAGATGTCCATTCTCCGACATAAGCTCTATATAAATCCATAAAAAAACCTTAGAGAGTTGCTTTAGAGTAAACATTTCATTCCTAAGAATCAGGGTCTTGTAAAATTAGTCTTTAGTTTTGTATTTACAATATGTTTTTGTAGGATTGGAAGCAGACCCATCAGTGAAAATCAAAGTTGAACCTGGGTTATTTGAATACACACAATGGTATATGCCTAACGGAATGGCACCCTTCATGACATCACGAGAACTACATAATGCTGGTTACAATGTTGATCTTAGGTAATTGGCAAATTGTTATGTATACTTCCATAAAAGATTATATGAAGGCATTTAATACAATGTCTATTCATTTCCACACTATACTCAGACCAGCACACAAAGTATCTTAATATGTTTATTATAAATGTCATTATTTAACTACTCTCAATACATTTCAAATAAAATAGGATATTGTTTTGTTAATTCCTATAGAAAGCAAATCAAACCAATCGTTCTATTTATATGCTGTGACAGGTTTTTCCTGCAGAACTCATACTTAACGCAGATGGTGCCACACCACACACATAATATATTATTATTCCTCCATTTAAAATAGTCGAAGTTTTGACAACCAATGCTGTCATACTTTAAAATCGTATATTTTTACAGATACAAACCCTACGTGAATTTAAAGCCTAATACTTCAGAAACAGTAGAAGAATGGTACAAGCGTAATGAGTTAGTGATGCATTCTGTTGTTAAAGATACAGCACTTGATGGTAAGTTAAAGTTTTTGCACATTTTTTTAATATTTTCTACTTTGATATTGGCAATGTTTTGCATGTCTTGCACAAGGGACCAGCAACCTAAAACTGAATTGAATAATTGTATTATGTGTGAGAACTAGGTCAAGTTGTAGATATCTCATTTTATAAAACATATATATATTCAATTGGTTTTTTTTTTGTTTATAGGAGGCAACATCATTTTCATCGGTCACGCAGCGACACTGGATCTGATGGTTTACGCTTTAAAAAGATTTGATAAAAAACGTAGTGAATCCGAAAATTATGAAATTAGTAAAAATCTTCTTAGAGTTCCGTATTGCGCTTTAGGCGCTATGCGAGACCAGCCCTGGCAAGTTGTGTCTCCGCCTTGCCCTCCGTCCATCAATTCCAGTTCTGGAAGATTCGATTGGAAAATCTTGTTGGATGTGCAATGATAATGGAAATGGAAACTTCATATAGATTCTTAGTACAAACTAAGTTATTAAAACGAGAAATGACTAAAATACAAATGTGTGGCCCAAATGCATTGATTTACTTTGTCCCTACAAGTCAGATTTTTTTAATTTTAGTGCAAAATAATAATGTTTTGGATAAAGGCAAATTGGCAAAACATTAAAATAAGGTTAATTCATTAACATGTTGTTTTGATTCTGAAAGAATAATTTTAATCAATGATGGTTTAATAATATTCAAAATGTAATTTATTGAATTATTATATTTATTCAAACAAACTTATAACTTTAATTTACAACAAAACATATTCCGGGGCAAGATTACTTACGGTATGACTAGAATAGTGGATATATAAAGCAAATGGACAAAATAAATCACATCCAGTTTAATATTTGTTTTAAAATAAATAATTACATTGATATTTTTATAATAATATTTAGCCATTAATAAAACAATTTCAAAAATGTTTTAATATAAAATAGCATTGATGTAAACATTTTCCTTAATGTATTAACTATTTCTTTTTATAACTATTATTTACAAAAAAATCAATGATCACCATCACTAACTATATGGACCAAACTTTGATAAAATAGCAGTCCGATATTTTCGACAAGGACAAATGTTTTTAAAGCGAAAAAGTATAACTTGATAATGTCATTCACAAAATGTAGGTTGTGATATAAATTTGCATTCTAGTTAAAATTACAAAAAATATTGTCTAAAACTTGATTGTAAAGATATCAAGTATGTGTATATATATATATATATATATATATATATATACATATATATATATATATATATATATTTACTAAATAATGATTTTCATTTATTTAATTTACTAAATTTGGCTTCTTTGTGTTAAATTATATTTCATTTTCTCTGCAAGAACTTCTTCTACAATTTTTTGTATAATGTGTCTATCTTCAGTTTTAATATCCTCTGGCTTAGTTTTGTCATCATAAATTTTTCTGTCTATAAGCCTAACAATAACTTCTTCTACAATAGCATCTATATTTTTGTTTGTGTGGTTAGATGGATTTGTAAAATTTATTAAATTTTCAAAATTATCTACTACATTTGGTTCAGTACTTTCGGCACTTGTAGTTTCAGGAATAACTAAGTCTTCTTTCTTGACAATTTCTATCTCGGGTATGTCACCTCTGCCATCTTTCTCTTCTATGCTCGACATCACATTTTCAGATAGTTCAACTGCAATATGTTTGTGTCTTTTCATTATTTCTTTTAATTTTTCTTTAGCCGATGCCACTACCTCTTTTCGAGTCTCTATTTTGATTTTTTCAATTGCTTTTATTTTTCGCTCATGACGGATTTTTTTAATATCATTACCGATTTTTTTAGATTTTTGAATCTTTACATCAATTATTTCATCAGATATATTATTGTTTTCAGACTCGTTAATTTTTTCTTCAGATTCATTATTAATCTTGTTTAATTCGCTTATTTCGATATCATTTTCTTTTACTATAGTTATCTCTTCTTTCGTGTGGTCCGGTATAAATTCTTCGTTTTTATTTAAATCGACAATTATATCAGCAGCAATGTAAGATGATTCAGATTTTTTACCATAATCAATAACGTTTATAAGAGTTTCTTGTGCAGATACTTGACTAATTTCTAGGTCTTTTTCAGATATTAAATTGTTATTAATCTTTGGAAATTCATTGAGGTTATCTCTAAAGCTTTTCTTTTCTAAAATGAAAAGTGCAGGTCTTGTTTTGATTTTGATTGGAGGCATAAGTTTGTAATTCACAGCCACATGGGAAAAGGTATCAATGCTTTCTATAATAACATGTGTATTAGTAAAAGATTTCAAAGTTGGAGAATATTTACTTTTGGCTTCAATAAGTAGGTGTGTAAATTGTTGCAATTGTTCAGGTTGCAATGACTCATTTTTACTGTATACCCAGTGATCGTGAATTTGCGTGAACCTAGTTACACCTGTTTGAGCAGCTAGATTGCTTATGTGAACATTAACATATGGTTCATTTTTCAAAATTTTATGAAATCTGTAATAAAATTATTAATTATAATATGAAAGATGACAAATTTATACAAGTCTGCTTCACTTAGCAGTTATGAGAGATAATATTTATATAATATATGTATCTTAAAAACTATAAGGAATACTAAGTTGATAAAAAAAGTTAATGTCGTGTTGTATAGGTATCTCAAGGGTCAAGCTATATACATGAAAGATTTTAAACCAATTGCTATATTTACATGGCGCCAATAAAATATTCTTGTGAACATTTTAAAAGAAATCATGTATACTTTTTTGTAGCAGAGCAAGCAAATGAACATTGGGTCACATGATTGCAAATCACCATGGCCTACATACACCCACAACGCCAAAGGAGTCACAAATCATTACTTTTTAAATAATATATTATATGTAGTCTTTTGAATACGCCAATGTCATAATTTTTCAGGAAGATTGCAGTTTTCGGAATAAAGAAAAAAGTATTGTGGATCTTACATGTTCCAGAAAATTATTTTTAGATGTTACATGCATGCTCTATCAGCTTCAATAAATTTTATTCAAATTAAGTAATTTAAAAACAATATACATTTACCTGGTGATGGCTATTCCACCTGGATAATTACTCATTGCCACTAAAACTAGAGCTAAGGTGAATATTAGATTAGTGACTATAATTACAATTATCCCCCAGAAACACAACTCATATATTGGTGATTTGTTTCGTCTTATAAATCTGTAAAAAAGGGAAATTATAAATAGTACTATAATTTACAAAATTTATTTCCCAAAAAAGTAAGTGCATTCTAAGGAAATAATAATAATATAAATTTTTGCCATCAAACCTAATATTTAGTAAAATAATAATTTTATATAAAAATCTTAGGTATTCAACCATATGAAATACTCACATAAATGAACATGCCGCCGCTGACGCAGTGTTAAGCAATGGGAAAACATATATAATAAATCTTAGTTCCTTATGTGGCAAAAATGAAAATAGCAGGATATATACAATAGAAGGTACAATGATAGGTACTAATCGTCGGTCCAAGTATAAACCAACAGGAAGTAAAACTAAACTAGGTCCTAGACCACGAGGTAAAGCAGAGTAAAAATACCAGGGGAATGGAGATGTCTGAATTCTGAGTTAAGTTCATGTAATAACAAAAACAATTGTAAAAAATAAAAATAAAATATTTAAAGGAGAAAAATTCACAATATATAATAATCACAATATACAATATATATAATCTTTGCTTATTGTCATTTCATTCATGATCATTATCTATACAGCCATGACCGTCTACTACTGGATATTAGCTATTTTCAAAATTTAGGGATGATACTGTCATACCCTCGCTTTTGGATTGGGTTTCTATTATTAGATTAGTATTTGATAGACTAGAGTTACAGAAACTAGCCCGTTACACCATCTACCACGTAAGAAATATATTAATGCATATATTTTAAATAAAAGTATTAATCATCAGTACAAATAATTATAAAAATACTTTACTCACATAACCACACCCACACCCACTAAATTGTAAAAATTAATTTAAAAGGATACACCCCAATTCGAGCTTTTATTCAAAATTGTATTATACCAAAACACCTCAGCTTCTGGCCATAAAATTCGGCCCCAAAATATAGAATCTACTATTACAGTCAGTGTCACTAACCCAATACCAGCTGGTATGACTATCTTAATAAACCTGTAAGCATTTAAGTATATTTTACTAAAAATGATATGAACTTTCTAATCTTTCATCACAATAATTTTGTCCATATAATATGCAATAATTATATATAGGAATATATAATTATACTTACTTCTTAAAATCAAGTTTTTTAAAATATAAATCCATTATTAGGAATAGTCCAAACAGCATTGCCAACTCAGATCGAAATATAACAATGGATGCACCTGCTGAAATAATAAACTGTTTGTGTTTTCCTGAAAGCCACCCTTCAAATGCTAGCAACACTGCAAATAAAAAAAATATATTATTATAGAAAGAAGAAAATAGAATATATAATAATAGAAAATAGAATAATAGAGAATAGAATACTTCCTGGCCAGATAGTGTGTTTATCAGCAAGGTTGGCTGTAGAAACTAAAAGAATGAAGCTGAAAATTGGGTTAGATGATGCATTTTGAGGGAGGCCTTTTACTGTTATATATAATAACAATAGAAAGCTGCAGGCTGTTGATGATGATGAATTAAGGCAACCATTGAAATTATGTTTATATCTATGTTACATTAATTTAAAACATAGAATATTTAAAGGGTTTTGTTAACTCAATATATTTATTTAACTGACTGATTAACATGAAGTACCACTATAAATAAAATAATAGCCTTTATTCTGCCCATATGGGCATTTCATGACATCTTCTGTCATGCCTCTCCATCAGCCTCATAGAAAGTTCTCTGTGATTAGTATTGTTGAAAAAATGTCAGCTCTAGTTTCCTCAACTTTTTTGGTAGCCAGTTCATCAGTTTGGTCCTACTACCAGTTTCGTTTTAAATAAAGCATTTAGTTGACAATTCCATTAGAGAGAAAATTTAATTAATCCTTTTCTCTTATCTATACTATATAATAAACTTATAATGTTAATAAATAGCAGTAATCTACTGAAACAATTAAATATCAATAGTATATAGTGATAGTAAGTAATACTGCCTTATGAACTCACCTAATGGTAATGCCATGATATTCGGGAGTGGACGGCTCATGTAAAACATAAAATGGTATTGGGTGACACTTATAAGAGTAAACCACCAAGCAAAGGTATTGCCAAATTGTTTTTGTAATGTATCCCTTAATCTATTCCATGATGCTATAACTGTTAATGCTAGAGTCAGGCGTACTGAAAATAAAAATAAAGTGTACATGTCATAAACATATACAATCTAGAGAATAGGTAAACACGAAAAAAGTATGAGTATGAGGGTGATGCAAATGAGAATCTCAAGTTACAAAAAATTTGAAAAGTGGTATGATGGAGTTGGTAGGTGTGACAGAGTGATGCTACAATGCAGGTGAAGGCAGCATTCACACTAAGATCCTCTATATTAACATGTTTACAGCATGTATGAATAAGTATTTGCATCTTAGAAGAGAATGACTATGACTTTTCGAGCCAACAGTTTAGTGTGGAAGGTTTTGATTTTGGCAATGATAAGCTTCTAGTTTAGCCTGGACTGTCATTCTGTAATGAATTTTGATAGGTTTGCTTGCTTTGAACCTTCACTCCACAAAAATGCACAGATCACTGCTCAATCGTGGGGCATGTTGTCAGTGTATCCATCATTTCGTGGACTCTTGCCTTCTGTGTTAAATCACTCTGCCACCTATTGAACACTTAAACCTCAAGGCACAACAGTCGCCTTGGTTGGTGTGTGATGAAGTACCAACTCCATTACACAACTTTTTTAAATTTTATGAAACTAAAGTTTTCATTTGAATCATTCTCATATATTTCTTGATTTTACTGTAAGTTAGGATCTGTGATTCAAACCCAATACATAGTTTGTAATATGTTTAAATAAAACATATAAATTAAAGTAAAAACAATATTTTTAATTTAACTTTAGAGATCTTGTTCGCATTTATGAAATATTTTAAATACAATAGTAATGGAACATACCTTTTGTAAGAATTGTTTATAGTTAAAAATCTTAAAACCCACATAATACTATAGTGTTCTATTCTTACCAACATACTGCATCCAGAATTTATTAATGCCGGATAAGTGTAAAATAGCCATAACCGGCGCTGATAGAGCAGATATGATAACGGGGCCGATGAAAGTACGCGGCACAACACCCGGAAATTCATAGTGATCATACTGGAAAAATATATTAATGTACACTTATAAGTACGCATCAAATAGATCCAAAATTAGACTCATGTATACCTCTGAGAGGTTAAATCGATGATATAAAATGTCGTGTGAAGCTTGGATATTGAAACTTTCTTCAACTTTAGTAAATGGACACAACAGTATATGTAAGCTAGCTACAATATAAACTAATTGAACCATTTTTATTAATAACAGAAAGTAACATTATAGTAAGATATCAACCTATATCTAAATTCCATTTTCCTGTATTGTCACTGTCAGTTCCATATCCACTTCTACTCCATTGTCATTGTCTTGTCACTTGTCATTTATTCTTTTTTTTAAATAGCAATTAATTATAGCTATTATGCCAGTGTCAAGTAAAATAATATCAAGTATCTTGAAATGTATATTCAGCTTGTCAGTAATTAGAATGTCAGTTAAACTGCTTATTTTCAACTATCACATCTGATAAAGTAGAAGAATGCAATACAAGCAACTAAAGGACAACATTGTGACATCTACACCTATCTATCTTATAGAAAAATAGGTTCCTAAAGTTACGTTTTGGAACGTATTTTTAAAAATGGAAAAAGTATCATAATCCACGGCATTACGATGCGTTTAAATTATTAAGAAGAAGACAAAAACAAATACAAAAAGAATGTTATCAATCTCATATAACCCATATGCAAAATAATTTAAATAAAACACCTAAACTACTTTGGAGTTACATTCAATCAAAACGCAACAGTAATATTGGTTATCCAAAAACTTTATATTTAGGTCAGGATATATTTACAAATGAAAAGGATATCTGGGAAGGCTTCCAAGATTTCTTTAATAGCGTCTACATCAAACCAGCAAAGAGTTATTCAGAAAACTTAAATATAATATAATACCAGATTTCAACAATACATTAAATTCTGTCTCAATTAGTAAAGGCGATGTTAAAAAATTATTGAAATCTTTGGATATTTAAAAAGGCCCTGGAAGTGATAATAAGCATATTATCACTTCCAGTATTTTTAAAACGCTGTATGGATGAGTTAATACAACCTTTGACGATTTCATATAAGAAGTCTTTAACGAAAGAAGTGTTCCCTTCTAATTGGAAGGAAGTACACATAGTACCTATTCACAAAAAGGGCACAAAACAAAAATATCAAATTACAGACCTTATTATCGATCCTTAACATGCTGGGAAAATTATTAGAAAATATAGTCTATAATAGTTTATACTCAGTAATCTCCGACGCTTTAATAATCAACACGGATTCATCAGAAACCGGTCTACAATAATGAATTTCGACATATTTACGATGGATATAGTACATTATATGGATAAAGGAGGACAGGTGGATGTGATCTACACTGATTTCGAAAAAGCTTGTGATCGTGTGAACCATATTATACTTTTGGATAAACTTCAGTCATTGGACATTCACGGCGATTTATAATGATGGATAAAATAGTACATTTTAAATAGGACTCAAGCAGTTAAAATAGTCGGTTGTAAATCAAAGTTCACACTGATTACATCTGGCGTACTCCTATAATGACATTTGGGTTCACTTTTCTATATTACATATTTATGTTTCATCGATGGCGGGGGGTCCTGCGGTGTCTGACTCACCGGTGATTTCGGCGCCCCCTAAGACGGAAGCAACTGCTTCATGCTACCGCATGGAAGATAACGTGTGGTGAAATCATCATGTCGACTGATCGATGATGATGATAAATAGATTTGATGAATGATGGAACTTTCTTTGCGACTTTAGCTACTCGCATACGACAGAGAGGAAAGAAGACCTGACCCAATTAGTTGTAGTGCAACTGGAGAAGGCAGACATTGAACAAATTAGATAACCCATCCTCGACGCATTACGACAACATTAAAGAACGTTTGATAAACGTATACGAGGAAAGCGAGACCAGACAGTTACAACAGTTACTTTACAAGATGTATTTAGGCGAACAAAAGCAGTTGCTTGTCACCTGTCCTGTATGTTGCGTGCATAAAAGATATCCCCACCCTGGAAGGTCGTCTCTGAAGGTGGTAAATCGACGTCATGTCGGCACTGTACGCCGAAAACAGCGCTTTCTTCGCGTCGTGTCGTTGGGTCCATATGGCCGCGCTGAAGCTGTAGAGACTGCTGGATATGCTACTCGAGTGGCTAGACACATGGTGGATGTCTGTCAATGTTGGGATGACATCCGTCATTATGACCGACCTGGTGGTCTTTGGACTGAGAAACTCAGCGAAAACGCGTCTAGATCCCACAGAATCTGTTTCTTTGCTTTGTTCCGGTTGGCTCGCAAAATGTTTGATCAAGCCGACAGTGGACTATATTCACATCTCAAAAATTTTGCTCTTGTCCACGCTTGCCTACCTGAGGAACGTCCGCTTCCACGAGAAATCCTCCTGTCACCGCCTGGCTCTGCCAAGGGGGGAGGGCCAGCGCCGTAACCAACGTAAGAATAGGTTCGGTCATATTTCGATGACGTGAAATCGTTAAAGGACGCCCAACAGCTGCTGAAAACAACGTTACCTAAGACCGGAGGGCGGTCGCCTCATTAAATTGCTGCGCGAGCAATAGAGTTCATCCTCAAGGCTCGATGTCACACTCCTGGGCGTGATGTGAATGTCCCCATTTCGTAATAACACTAATCCATAACACAATAAATACATTTTTTCACTGTTCTGCATAAAGATTGTACGTAACTATTTAAGTAAGGTACTACATCTTACAACGTCAATCACACAATAAATACTTTTTTTTTACTGCTCTATATAGAGATTAGTCGTAATTATTTAAGTAACGTACTATCCCTTACATTATTTATATTTCAAAAAGCTGTTAAGAGTGATTCAGTAGCAAAGTGCTTAATAAGACTGTTATATATTTTACAAAATTGTTTTATAATTACCGGTATATTAAGAAAAATGTCAAAACTAAACGCACATTTGACAACAATCGTCAACAATGGTGGAGCGGATTCTGTGACATTTCAGAAGCAGTGTTCGTTTTCTGATACGAAAATATCAATGATGATCAATATTCCAAGTGGATATAAAGTTGCGATAATATTCCAATAATATTTCGCTTAATCTTGATATAAAACTTTGAGAATGTGTGATGTTTGTTCGGAGTTTTCACATCTTTTATCAAATTGTAAGTTACATTGTTTCGAAATTTGTATTCCTAATGTATTTAACTTATTAAGTTGAATAAATAGCTGTTGTTACAATACTGGACATTAAAGATATTACATTATGTGAATATTTCAATCGTTTTCAAATTTTAGGTGAAGCAAGATTAACGGATGATGTGTCCCAATATCCAGCAATAAGCCAATCTGAGCTTGAAACCGTACTGAATTACATTCTTTCTTGGCCACAAAGGTATATAATTAACTAATTTCGTTTATATAAAGCCACATTGATTATTTTCCCGTAATGTTACATACCCATTTAGTTTATCTAATGTTTAACTTACATATTTTTCCAAAGCAACAATTTTTTAGCTTTTTGTCGACTGCGATTTTTAATCACATAATATTTGCCACTATGAGATTATAACATATTTCAGACAATGTATGTGCTGCTACCGGGATGTCAAGAATTTTGAAAGGTTCCATTTAATGGTCCAAAGTGTGTTATGCGTTTCTGTTTGTCAACTTAAATTATTGAAGGATGAATTAATAGAAAAAGCTAAAACATCTCCTGGAGAAGATAAAAATGAACAAGAAAAGCATCTTGATGCATGTTCTTCTGAAATTGAAAAAGTACAAGATGCAAAAGAGGATGACTTGGAAAATAAGAGTAGTAAAGGAGAGATCAAAACTGAGCAATCCACAGATGATAACATTAAGATTGCCCAGCCAGCTTCAAATGATATGGAGGTTTGGTCAATGCAACAGAAAGAAAAACTTATGCATATTGTTTCCAAGATATTCCTTCTAAACTTTCCTTTGTATTTAGCATGTAAACATTCAGCATTAAGTCGATTAGATGATCTTTCAACACAAGAAATATCAAATTTGAACTCTTACTGTGATTTACATGATACAGAAATACCAGCTTACTTATTGCGCAATGTAAGTTTATTCTGTAAACTAGGGGGTGTATGTGCAATGACTTCTGTGTTTGAACATGCTACATCTAACACTCTCCCTCTGTCCATGGCCCATGCAATAGTAGCAGCTGTTGGAAATCTGAAGCTATGGCTGAATTTTCGAGCTGTAGCACAATTATTTATGCCCTTAAGGAGCAAAATACTAAAATATATGTGCAGTTTAGAAGATAAAGACTTAAGGGTACCGGCGGTAAAGTCTATGGCAGGTATAGTACATTCAGACTTGATTATTCCTTAATAAAGAACTTTTAAGAGTAAGCTTAATTTTAATAATCTACTTACAAAATTGTTACTATTGCTTTTGTTTAAACTTACAAAATTGTTACTATTGGTTAGTCTTTCTCTCATTCCTACTAGAAATTATTTAGTGCATATTTCACAGATTTCATGTGGGGGGCTGCAAAAGAGTCTTTAGATGCTCCTCTAGCCTTTGATGGTGATGGATTAGCACTGGCATTTAAATATTTCAACAGTAGCACATTGACAATGCGTTTAGCTGGTGTTGCTCAAATTAATGCTCACATTGCTGCTCACAATGAATTATGTGCTGGAGAACCTGCTGCAGATGCTGAATTAGCAGGACAGCAACTTGCTACATGGCTTACGAATAATAATATCATAGAACATTTGTTCGGACCCAATTTGCATGTTGAGGTGAGGCATTTATACATTTTATATTGCTTGTCTTAATATGTTCAAGACATCTTTCTATAGTATATTAAAAATCGCTGTGTGATAACAACTATTTGTGCTAAGTGCTTTGATATTACACTACTATGTTTCTTTAGTAATTTGAGATTGTTAATATAATGGTAACAACAAATTTTACTGGTACAAAAATAGTAAAAAAAAAGAAAAATTTCATTAGCATAGACCATATTTTTTAAGATCAGGCTAGGTGGCCCATCATGGGAGAGCCTATGTCCAGCAGTGGACTGCCGCAGGCTGTTGATTGATTGATATTTTTTAATTACAGGTGATAAAGCAGTCTCAAATGATTCTTAAGTTCTTGGCAGTTGAGGGTCGTGTAACACCTGAACATGTAGATTTAGTGTGGGCAGCAGCACAACTCAAACATTGTGGTCGGCAAGTATATGACTTACTGCCTGGCTTTATCAGGGCGTTGGCACCAAAACCATGCACTCATCTTTATGGATTACTTTGTTCTTTGCCGCCTAAGGAACATAATGAACAAGTATGTATACATAATACACATTTTCTGATAGAAGTAGAAATCTAATCCATTATTATTAAACCAAATATATACAGTTCAATAAACAAACATATAATTAGATGATAATCTAAAAAAATATATAAATTTATATTTTATCTATATGATGGGAAAATTATGATAGCAAGTACTACTAATTTCTTAATAATATACCAAATTTTGTACTGCCAAATATTATGCACATGATTACTAACCACATATGGCTTTTGCCATTGTTTTTTTTAAAAACAGTTATATCAATATGTATCAATGTTCAGAGTGTATGTATAATGTTCATTTAGAATGTTACTGCTTATTCTTTTTTAAATGATTTGTAAACATTTTTAGTATTAAACTAGAATAATACATTTTTTTAATAAAAACTTGTGTCACTATGTTTGTTATGGAACTCCTCCAAAATAGCTTGACTGATTTTTATGATGTTTTGTGTATATTTGGTAGTTTTGAGAATAGGTAGTAAACTATTTTTTATACTCCCTGGGTGATTAGGGTGGCCCTCCCCAAAATCTTTTTTATTTTTTATATGGCAAAACAATCTTTGCCGGGTCAGCTAGTATATGTATAAGTAAAAACTAATGTGTGATGAAGACTTTATTATAGTAAGATGCTGGTGCAAATTATCTTATTTATTCACACTACATATTTCTAAAGGTGAATGATGTTTTGAATTTAGATATTGCCTTATTTAACTGATTCCTATTTTGGCTAAGGTTTTTTATGCTCATAAATTCACTTTAAAGTATGTATAGAACAGGTGCACATTCCCGCCGCGGGCGTCTTCTGACGGGCGGCAGTTGACACTAAACACTTAACTACCCACAATACACCCACCCACATCTCATCACGACGTTATATGTCAAAAAATAATTTAAGTTTGTTTGCCATATGATGATGAAAAAAATGTCATGTATAATAAGTAAATAAAAAAAAATTCACAGAGTTTGTACTTGGCGTCCGCATTGATGAGAGCGATGTGGGCACGAGGAGGTGGGGGTGCACTAAGCTCTCCGCCTCCCCCAGACGAGCCTCGCCAGCCGCCACCAACCTGCAAACCCCATCATAACTCCTCTTCTGAAGCCAGTGTTAGCATGGATCAAACCAATTCCGATGATGATCCAGTGAGCAATATATTAGTATATTATAAACTTATCAATAATTTCTAAAATGGTACATTATGTTTGCAGCCTCACTCTCTATTGTGAATAAAGACTTCACCTCGCACTCTTTTTGACATCTACTACACTCCCTTACCATTTTTCCCACAACATTGTCCAACATCCATTTTAAGGGTAGGCAGCATATTAGTATTCCTTCCTTTAAAAAGTTTGAATTTTGAACTGTGCTTTTAATTTGGGTAGACTTGTTGCTGTCCTGAACCAGAACCCTTTTTTCTATTCTTTTTACTCACTCTATCCTAATAGGTTATAATAAATTTACTAAAAAATTAATGATACTTTTGCTGTAAAACAAATAAATGTTTATTGATGTATTGTATTGATATGATTTATTTTTTGCCATTTTGTTTCTTTATCAATACTGATTGATCTTTTATAAAATACTAAGATGTGAAAAATTGCTCTTCTTTTGCACAGTGTGAAGAATTAAGTACGTCAGGCGAGGAAGCTGGTCCGACGCCACGAAAACAAAGCAAACATCAACGAGAACTAACTGGTAACGATAAACTAAATGTGTACATGAATATTGTTATTGTATTTGCATATAAAGTAACAAGCCTACATTTTCCTTAAAGGCCGGCAAAATTGCTTCTGCAATGTCTATGGCACTGCAGATGTTGATTGCTTTTCATCAGGCTGCTTGTTTGCCTTCCTATCCTATAAAAAAATCACAAATCGATTTTGTATCTTTATGTGGATTCAATGTGATCATTATGATATTGTGAAGAATTAAGGTATATTGCAAATGAAATATATTGAAAAAATAATCCATGTACTGACAACTATGTTTTATTTCAGCTGAACAAGAATGGTTGCGTGAAGGTGAAGAACTCACCAAAAAGGAATGTCCAACCTTGAAGTCTTGTCAAAAGTTGGTATAATTTCTTCTTTCTCTTTCTTTTGAATGTTGTAGGGTCATAACTGCAAATTTTTTAAAAATTGGTACACAATTTAAGAAAACTTTTTTATAGATACATAAATGTAAATTATTCCATATGCTTCGGTAAATTGTTTTTGTGTGAATACATACCTGTTTATTTAAAGTAATATTCAACTACTTATATGACGTTAAAACATGTGTTTAAGGAAATTTATCTTCCTAAAAATTTCTGAAGGCAAGTTCTTAACATAGGTGAATGTCGTTTATCCAAATAACGTCAATACAATCTATTGATGATGGTGATAATGATTCGTTTTATCTTCAAGTTTTAGTCAACTTTTTTTAAGTGTTCGGCATCAATTCTTGTTGCAAAGGAGCAAGCAGATCACCCAGTAAGCAACCACCACTGCCTATGACTAAGTGTAAGACTAAGAGAACTGCAGATGCGTTACCTACCTACCTATTACGTTGTGGTAAGTTTGTGTATAACGAGAAGGATCGGAAAAAGAATGTGGCCTTCGAATCACTACACTCACTATACGAAACCTGGTAACACAGTAAAATTCTACCACTAAACCCCGATATTCTGTGTGCATGTGGTTTTTTCGAGGGTTTTACCTATAATGCACATAGTTATCTGCATTTTACCTGTAAGTTTTTGTTTTTAGATCTTTCATTATATCATTATAAACTGTCTGTTTTACGTGATACGTGGACAGACGCAGTAAGCGAGCGGGCAGTAGTGGCAGCGCTAGTAGTGGCGCGGAAGAGTTGCTACGTCCTCGCAAGAAAAAACTTTACAAGAAACGTCACAAACCGGGCAAAACGAGGCATTTCCGTGAGTCGTGGTCATATATACATATATTACAAATAAAATCTAGATAATTAGCTACAGGTAAAAAAAGAAAAAGGTAATTTTTACCATTCTGTGGTACCAACTACCTGCAGTGGTATTTTGGAACCGACACAATATTGGATTCTAGACCTTCAAAAACCAGCCTGCCTACATATATCTCAAAGGTCAGCAACACTTCTTGTGCATACATTGCTTTTAGTGTTGTAGATCCCTAAGACCGGTGTTGGTTGCTTTTTTGATATAATATACCCATTTCCATTACTATATAACAACTTACAATGCAGTTAAAACCATAATTTTATTTTATATTGCGTATATGTGAACTCTACATAATGTTTTCCAGTAGCTACGCAGCTGAAGACAGCTGACCTCGCAGAATCGGTGTCAGAGGTTGAGGAGGAGTCTTCCGGAAGTGACACAGCACATTGTCAGCTTTTATGCGATAATGTCGATGCAAGGTATTATATAACATATGTGTGTGCATGTGCGTGTGTGCGTGTGCGAGTGCGAGTGCGTGTGCGAGTGCGTGTGCGAGTGCGAGCGCGTATGCGAGTGCGTGTGCATGTGTGTGTGTACGTACGTAATATTAGATGCGTCACGCTGAAAATTGGATTACGTATCATACTTTGAGGGAAGGATGAAATATATATTATACAGTACTTATTTAATCTGATACTTTTTTCCCTTACCTTTTTTCCCCGAGTTTAAAATTAACATAATCTAATAAATCCCAAATTTTCATTATTTTTTGAATCTAAAATTAAGATAATAAGAATAGGTTTTTTACGTCGAGAAAACAAAGGTAAAGTTAGTTTCGAAGAAACTTGGCAGAAGTCTACATTATTTGGCAATTTTTCGCTTGGATCCGGCTAACTTTGGGATAATATTTCAAACTAGTCTTGGTTGACTAACTACACAATAAAAAAATTTCGTAAGTGATGCTGGTCTGTGACATATAATTAAGTATGTATTCCATACTACATACATACATAGTGTCAGGCAAAACTTCTTGTTCTAGATAATAGATTCTAATTAATAAAAGAGTATTCAAGGGTTAGGTCGTGACAAAAGTTGAGAAAGGGATGCTTGGATGGTTTGGGTACATAGAGAGGATGGATAAAAGACGACTGATAAAGTAAAGGGTTGGTAGTCGAGGACCGAAAGGCTAGGTCAACTGGCGCCCTTAACTGGCGAGCTTGCATGAAAAAAGTGATGAGTGTAGAAGAAGCAAGGAAAGTATGCCGAGATCGTTGCAGACGGAGATGCTGTCTGCCTACCATATACCAATAATATAGTCAATATTTTAAATATTATATTATTGTTTTTCTTTATTTAAGGAGGATAATGGAACTGCGACTAATGGAAAGTTATAAGCGGCGCGGGGAAGAAGAAGAAGGTAGTGCGTCATCTGTTATTTCGCCGCATTCGCATCGTCATCTGCCTGATCTAGATGAGGATGATTCCGCCTGCGAGGAAGAATTGGCACGGCTTGCTGCACAGGTAAGCATACTGCGGAAGCAGAAAAGCTCCAAAATGGAAATAGCTCCAACAAATATCGTTAAGGATGTCAAGGCGTTTCCACGGCCGAGAAAAAAATCTCCGACCACAACCACCTCTTTGTGGCGAAGCCCGAAACGCTCGCGTGGCTTTGAACTAGTTATAATTATAAAAGATCCAAAAGCTTGTTAATAAAACACCATTTCTGATGTGTTTTAAAATAGCGTCATCTAGCGACACAAAAAAAATGGTAATCGTTTCTATAGTTAATGAATCTTCAATAGGTCTTCAGAAACACAGTGACAGATAAACGCAGTTTATCTTACACATAACTTTATCGAAACTTTAGCTATTGAGAAGATAACTGACAACTTCAGAAACCGGTCATTAGACAGGTAATAGGAGTAAGAATACAATTTGAGGGGGATAAGGAAAAAGAGGAAGAGGAAAGCAAATAGGCCTCTGGGAAGAACACGGTAACAATAAAAGCTACCACTAGACAATGTTATTCGATGAAAGGCTGATACTACCCTGGTCGAGTTAATCGTAGTTATTTGTGCTTCCACAGCTCTACCGCTACTAAACTCTATGCTAATTCGGTAGATACAAACCATCTGCCCTTGCATACACATATTTTCTTTACAATTGACGCGATAAGCCTCGTACTAAACATCATATTCATATCAAGTGTATATTGTTGGTGTCTTTACAATTAAAAAAGAGTATAAAGCTATGTTAATTAATAATCAAACATGTTGCAGCAAGTTATAACAGTCAGATTTCAGCAGTATTGGTATTTTTATGTATTGTTTTTATTCTTATGTATCTAAGGCGTGATTATAGATGGTAGATTTATATATGGGGTTCGTGTTTTTCAAGTTGCGCTGCACTGCATCTACGTGAGGGTTGGGTGGTGGTAGAAAATCAATTTCTCTGCTCAATGAGTGGAGGTTTTAATTGCGCCATCTCTCATTTCCATCTGTATGTACTGTTGATTATGTAATAATTTAATGTGTGTTCCTGCAGAGGGAAATAAATTATTCTTTCTATTGCAATTTATTTTTGTAAATGAATTTCATTTGCTATTTTTTTTTAAATTGTATTGAAGGGAATTGTTTGATTTAGGCGCAGTGTCTAACAGAGTATCCAACGAGTGTGGTCAATCGGCCTCCGTCCCCCGTCGCACCTGCTCCCCTCCCGTTCAGCGTAGATGACGTGTGCCGACCTGGCAACACCCTGCTGTGGGACCTGCTGCAAGATGGCAACATTGTGAGTCGTACGAGATCATTTTAATATACATACAGACTTTTCCCACCAACTTACATCAGTGAGTTATTGTCTATGATCGGCGGTAATTACTTTCCATCAAGTGATACGCTTGCCCTTTGCCTCCCTATCCCATAAAAAACTAATTTCCGGTTCAAGTTAATTCATTGGATGCATATTTTAACATATCAACATTTTACAGGAGCAGCTTGGTGAAGGACTGGCTCTTGAAGCAGAAAAAGCGCTTTGTGCATTATTATGCTTCAGCACAGACAAGTTTATTCGTATCAAATTTATTGAAGGCTGCCTCGACAATTTATCTAATCATAGGTAAGAATTAATTTATTACCTAGTCTATACATAAATGTATGTATATGTATTTACATATATTAATTTTAACGTATGATCTATAGACTAATGCTGAAAAATATTTTTTGCTGTTTACAATATTTACCTGTGACTTACACATATATATAATATTTTCCATTTAATGCCTGTATGGTAAATCGAGATAAAATGTAATCTTTGCCCTTCTCCTTATTTACATTTACTTATGTGCTAAGTTTGGTTTTGTGTGATAAGAAGGCAAACGAGCAAGCGTGCTGCTAAGTTGCGTGCATAAAAGCAATCAATGTCGCCCTTAGACATCTGTAACACCGATATTGCAGAATAGCTGTTTGCCTATGAGAAATATTTAGGCTTGTATTTTGAAGGTTCCATTGTGATGATGAAACATCCCTCCGCAATGCCTGAGAAACGTTAAGACCTAAATCTATGACAAATTTAATAATAATAATTACTAATAAATAGTAATTACTTTATTATTCGATAAAATTCAGACATATACTGTAAACATTTTTAAAATAGTTCTGAAGGAAGGTAAATATTGTATGCGTAGATCCGTAGCTGTTTCACTTCGCCTCCTGCCAAAGCTGTTTTCATCATTTCAGCAATTGCGAGGAATGGATATGCACCAGGTAATTAGCAATGAGTGTAGTGTTGTTAGCGTTAAATTTCAACACATAATATTACTTATGATCATTATCAATATAGTCATAAAAGTCCATGTTGGACATTGGCTTATCTCAAAATTGAGGTGTGTTACCTAAACCCCCACATCAGGCGGGCGAATTGGGGATCGCAGATTGGTTTTTGTTATTCAGGCAGATACTGCCGTCCATCTACTGCTATTTACTCTCATATTAGTATTGTGCTGTAAAGATGGAATAATAAACAGTCCAACATATTTATAGGTTTATCTTAGAAAATTTGATATTTAAGAGGAACTTTGATTTATTACTGTCTTGAGTAACAGATTTTTTAATATTAAATAATTCATTTATTTGTGCATGTTCATGATTCTCACGAGGGCGAAAAGCGATCAATGACGAGCCGTTTCCCTGCGATGAATGAGACGGGCAGCATTCATCGCAAATTTCTATCTTCAATAGCTCAGTGCTTGAACTGACATGAAACTTTAGCATTTAATGGTTAAAGTGTAGTTACTGAGATTAAAATTCTCTGTACATGCATGCATACATATGGTTATGCCTGTTTCCCGTAAGGGTAGGCAGAGACCACAGATGTCCATCTTCTACAACATCGGCACACTTTCCTTGCTTCCTCCATACTCATCATTCTCCTCATGCAAGCTCGCCGGTTAAGGGTACTCCTGACCTGGCGTTTCCTAAAAGCTTCGGCAATTTGGTCAAGTTATGTTTTCCTTGGTCTTCCCTACCGACCCTTCTATCCACATCCATAACGTAAATTTCTTTTGCCAGTCGTCTTTCATCTATCCTCTCTGTGTGCTCAAACCATCTATAAGCATACCTTTCTCAACTTTTGTCACGACACTTGTTACCCCTTTTACATAAGTTACATACACTTTAGAATTGAATCGAATGGATACATATAATCCATTGGATTTTATTTAATCAATCACGTTAATGATGTATGTGGTAAAGGTGGTGATGTGGGCGGAGCGCGAGCGCGGTATGATGCGCCTTTTCCTGGAGGACTTGCGGCATTACATGCATCAGCCGCGCGCCTCCGGCGACGCTGCGCATTACGCTCACGTCACAGAGCTTACCGTGCGCTTGCATTTCCTCACCGCCATTTTCTCGCCCGTCGGTTCCCCGCACCACTTTCGGTAATGTCTCTATTAATGTAATAACGACCTTCTTTATCGATCAGGCAACAGACGCTACCAGCCCAGAACTTGGCCACTGACACCGCATCATCCGTTGCCATCATAAAGTCATCTGCTGAGCATGTGACTAACCAGAAAGAGCGGGTGTCAAGTGTGCTATTGAACGTGTCTCTCCTACAGTTGTACAAGGGGTTTACACGTAGGGCGACCGACCGGATGGTATTGCCATGTATGACCGCACGATCCCTGTTTCGTATTGTGCATCGGGATAAATATATGTGTGGTCTACAGGTATTTATTCCGAGTCTAGGCCCCTCGTCAATCCGTCTTAGACAAGTGAAAAGAAATACAGGGCTTAATTAAAATCACACATACACATACACATGCTCAAGTTCAGCCACACGCAATGTCACATACACGTAAGCATATACTCGTGTACACGTCGATTTCCTAACGTTTCTGTAATTTTTATAATTTTTAATTACAAAAAATCATAGTGTTATCTTTATTGGCTTTGCTGTTATGTAATATCTATTATAAACATTTCCTAAAAATGTTTTTTTTCCTTACTATGTTTATAGATTAACAGTGGAGCAAGTTGAGGAATTATGGCAGTGTTTAGTAGTGCAGGGTAGTAGTGAATGTGCTGATTGCCTTTACACATGGCTGCTGTCGCATACCAAGTCGCCAGAGCAGCACGCGCTAGGCCTAGACGCACTGCGGTTCCTTTATGTGGAGAAAATGCCAACACTTGACCCGGAGGTATGAATTTCGTAATAGTACGAAATAACATAATATCAAAGACAGAAAAAACTTTATTTAACAATCCACAAAACGGTAAAGAAACAGTAAACAAAAATATACATATAAATTAAACAAGAAAAATTATGATTAAAATTTAATATGTATTCAAGAAAAGACAGAAATTAAAAACTATAATTATAACCAACAAAAATAATAAATTATACTAGTCATAATAATAGTATATTATGTTATTTATACTGCAGTATGTATTAGGTGTATAAATAAGTTTCCGCAGTTTTTTATAAAAAATTAGGAATTTATTGTAAAGGAAAAGTACATTACGTTTTATTCAAAGTATTTTCCATCATTTGCCACTACTTTTCCCCATCTTTCTGGCAACATTCGGATACCCCGTCGAAAAAACTCTTCATCTTTTGACGCTATCCACAAATCTACCCAATTTTTGGTGTCTTCATATGATGTGAAGCGCTGCTCAGACAGACCATGTGCCATCGACCGGAACAGGTGATAATCAGAAGGGGCTAAGTCTGGTGAATACGGCGGGTGGGGTAAAACTTCCCAGTTGAGTGTTTCCAAGTATGTTTTTACCGGCGCCGCAACATGTGGACGAGCATTATCGTGTAAAAGAATAATTTTGTCGTGTCTGGAGTAGTAATGGGCGCGTTTTTCCTTAAGTGCCCGACTCAATCTCATCAATTGTGTTCGGTAGAGAGCTCCAGTAATGGTTTCGCTTGGTTTCAGCAATTCATAATACACGACACCAAGCTGATCCCACCAAATACACAGCATGAGTTTTTTTCCATGAATATTCGGCTTAGCTGTCGATGTTGATGGTTCGCCGGGCTTAACCCATGACTTTCTCTTCTTTGGATTATCGTAGTGAATCCATTTTTCGTCACCAGTGACTATACGATGCAAAAAACTCTTTTTTTATTCCTGGCAAGCAGCATTTCACTCATGCATAATCGGCGTTCAACGTCTCTCGGCTTTAGTTCATATGGAACCCAATTTCCTTGTTTTTGAATCATTCCTAACGATTTTAAACGATGTGAAATTGCTTGTTGAGTCACTTGTAGAGTAAGTGCAAGTTCTTTTTGCGTTTGGGACGAATCTTCCTCCAATAGTACTTCTAATTCCATGTCTTCGTACACTTTCGGCCTTCCACTGCGTTCTTTGTCTTTAACGTCAAACTCACCGTTCTTAAACTTTTGAAACCATTCCTGACAACTTCTCTCACTTAAAGCAGCTTCACCATATGCTTCTAGAAGCAATCGATGCGCCTCAGCTGCAGATTTTTTCACATTAAAGAAGTAAATCAAAAGTTCCCGCAAATGATGCTTATTCGGAATAAAACTTGACATTTTTGCACGAAAAAAATTACGTGATGCTGATACGGAATCACTAGTACTTTAAGGTTATGGTGTTGCCAGATGACTAAACTTGGGATATTACGTTTTACATCTGACAATTTCTCCATAACCTTCTGGTGGGGCCATCTTTTGACAAACCGCGGAAACTTATTTGTACACCTAATATTATGAAAAGGTTCACTGACTGAGCAAAAAGACAATCAGATAAGAAAATAAATTATTTAGAATTTTCTAAAATTTATATATGTAATTTGAATATTGAGCTGAAGAATTGTTTTGCAGTAATTTCATTTATTTGTTAAAAAAGATATTGTCGTTGTGCTGAAGCAAATCTGTTTTTTAATTCTTTATTGTCTTTTTCCCCTTCTCAATTTTGCCTGCGGGCCGAGTATTCGATAAAGCTGCAAAAGCTAAATAGGCTACCAGCATTAACGTCTACGAATCAATCGCAATTGATTTTTTGTATAAATGTCGAAATTCAGTGGGGGCGAGATTCATTCTAATTCGAACCGCCGTCGACCGAAAGGTACTACAGATGCGTCGTCGACCTTAGGGTAAGAATGTGAATAATAGGAGGGGACGAAAAAATAAATAAAGGGGAAAGAATCCCTAGGGCCTCCATCCGGAGGCCATATGGATAAATAAAAATCTTTTATTTTTATTTTAACAGACGATTAGCGTTATGGGACTGAGCTTATATCAACAACTCTGCAATCTGGCGCGCATGGCGTTAGGATCAGGAGACTCACGCGACGCTGCGCATCCCCATACACTCGCTATGGACCATCTGTGGAAGATCGCGCTTCGAGCAAACAGCACAGGTGAGTTTCAAATCCAATATAACTTTAGCTTAAAACAGCTTAACACAATTGAGATCCGGAATATATCAGTAAGAACTGTGATAAGATATTGCATATACTGTGATTATAAATAAGTATACATAAATCGTATTCTTAGTTTTAATCAGACGTTTTATCTATAAATAAATATGTATAGGTCAATTCAGAGCCTTTATACGATTTGCATGGTGACTTTTCAACTTTGATTACAAACGAAAATGCACTACTTGACATGACTGCATAAAATGAACAGAATATTTTGAATTTGGAATAAATTTATCGACTGGCTTTCTCTTGGTAAGCCTGTTCATCAATTTTTGAGTAAACAATCCATTTATCGTTGGATAAAATTATGGAATTTTGATGGTTACCATATCTATAATAAGTTGTAGTGTGAGTTAACTGCACTAGTTATTCATATATTATTTAGGAAAACAAAACTGTAGCACGTTTTAGAAGACAACGCCATCTATCCGTGGGGTATTATTATTAGTTTTACCCAGAGGAGGTATTCGAATTTCTTTATCACCTTAATATTTTCATTACTAGAAATACTTTTTTCTGTTTAACCACAGATGTGTCAATGGGTGCAATTCAATATTTGAACAGCTACTACATGGGGCAACAGTTACAACAAGAAGATGATTTTGTTGCCAAGTGCATGTTTCACTTATCGTCAGCAGCTGAAAGACTGATATCAAAAAACCAAGACAGTGATGATAACTCTTTAGACCAAACTACTTGTAACCCGAAGGAAAAGCAATGCGAGAAATCAAATGACAAGCAAAATATATATGAACACATGACAGAAGAAGCAGCATTACAATGCATACAGAGGGCATTGTTGTTGTTGAAAACACATTTAGATACATTTAAAAGAAGGTAAAAGAAAATTTGCATCTGGATCTTAATTTTTCGTTAATATGAGGAGTTCTTATGGATATTAACCCTTTCGCTACGGAGCGCTTGCGTCAAAATGTGATCGCTGTGAACGGAGCGCATTACTGAGCAGTTGATACTGAAGTACGAAATGCTAGGAAGTAATTAGGAGTCGTTTCTTGTTATTTAATTTTTACAATGATATTTATTAATATTCAGTAATATCATCTTAATTTCTAAAATATAAAAATTAAATTTATTTTTTAAATATCATATTATATTATCATGTTCATATAATATTTTTAATACCACAAAATTATTAAAGTATTTAAAGCCAAACATAATATTAATAATCGACTTTGGTATAATAAAATATGGAACCACATATAACGCAACATCACATTGTGAACGAAAGAACCTCAACTCACGTCTTTTTCCTCGTTTACTGCAGACGACACATCTCAATTCGTGATAGTCAATTGTTTAAGGCATGCAGCGTTTCCAGATACTCGATTAACAAAAGTACAATATTTCCTGTAAAGTATGAAATAACACTATATATGGTATGAACGTATTTTTTTAATTGTTCGAGGGCGTATAAATACGGAAATGATTAAACTAGAAGTATGTGTAGATACGCGTACCACCTGCGACGCTGGGCGCTCGCGGAATCCGGCGCGTGGGAAGGTGCAGGCGGCGCGGGCACCGTGCGCCTCACGCTGCAGCCGGCCGGTGCGGGCCCGCGTGCCGCCGTCACGCTGCATCACGCCGACCTCGTCGCGCACCTGCGTGCGCACGTGCACGTATGGTGGGAAAAACAAGTGTGTACAAATACAGTTGACTCTAGATAATTCAATCAATCAATATCAATATCAGCCCGCGGCAGTTCACTACTGGACACAGGCCTCACTCAAGGCGCGCCACCTAGCCTGATCTTCGGCTACATGCACCCAGTCTCTGTCAGTCGCCTTGCGCAGATCGTCGCTCCATATGACGGGGGGGGGGGGGTCCAACACTACGTTTTCCGAGTCGCGGTCTCCACTCCAGCACTCGTCTACTCCAACGATCGTTGGTTCTCCGACAAACGTGTCTAGCCCATTGCCACTTTAGTCTGCTAACTTGAAGAGCTATGTAGGTGACTCTGGTTCTCCGGCGAATTTCTTCATTTCGAATTTTATCCACCAGAGAAACTCCGAGCATAGCCCTCTCCATAGCTCTTGATAATTCAAACGTTCGATAATTCAAACCTCTCTATAATTCGAAGTAATTATAGGGCTCTTAACGAAGCTCTCGCTAAATCAAATAAATGGTTTTTGGTACACTCGGTAATTAAAAAAAAAAATCCATATATATGAATAATACACGGTAATTCGAAATTCTTTTACGCAAACACTCGTCAAATCGATATATGAACATGCTGAAACTTGTGTACACAAAACTGTGTGATGTGCAATTTTTATTTTAAAAAATATATATTGATCAAGCTCAGTTATTATCGGAGTTGAATCAAACAAACATTACAGACTTCTTTAAAAAGTCTCACTTACACATAATAAATACTACTCAAATCAATGAATACTAAAACACTTTCAAAAGTTTTACTTAGCTAAGATCCACGACAAGACGATCTTAGCTAAGTAAAACTTTTGACTGTCCACATAGTGATGGATTTCCGCAAAGTAACGCCTAACTCCATTAATAATCCTAAAATACTTTCAGTAATTCAAACTTTGTTGTTTTCCTCTTGGTATTATAAACCTCTCAACGTTTCGAAATTTTAGTAATGCGAAGTATTAGAAAGGTCTCTTCCAACTATCGAGTCCAATTTCGAATTATCGAGAGTACTGTAAATTTATTTCACCTTTGTCGAACGCGGATTTGCGGGGCGCAGACCAGACTTTGAATAAATATCTGTAAACCATGCGTTTTCGCCTCTGATAGGAGAAAACACTAGCCGTAAACACGTAAAGTTGTTGTTTTATAAACAATACAGAGGAAGACGACTTTATACTATTTAAACAGAATTTTGATAAATCTGTTTTGTTATATTGTGCTTTAATTTTTTAATGTTTTATATGATGGACTGATAGTTTAGATATTATATGGATTAAATTTGACTTAGATTCAAGGCGAAGAAGGCGTTACCTCATTGTCGACAGACGGCCCTCTTCGGATGATAACCCAAGGTCAAGAGCTTACCATTGACTACGATGAACGGACGCTATATGATATGGGGTTTAAAGATAATCAGGTAAAGTATATTTCTATGGATATATGGATAAATAATTTCGCCTTATGTTTACAAATGAAAAATAAATGTAAAAGTAATATAGGAAATTAAATAGTAAATCTTAAAGAATTAGAAAGTGAACCTAAAGTGACGCAATACAGAAAAAGTGTTCTTTTATGTAAAATTGCACTGATCAGCATCAATCAAAAATCCCTAACATTCGACCCCAAGGGGTTGACATCGGTGCTTTACTGCACAAAAAAGGTGACAAAAGTGTGGACTATCTTTATGTTACAGTTAGTATTCGTGTCAGTGGGTGTGGGAGGTCGTGGTGCGTGGGCAGAGTGGCCGTCGGCTCAGCCGGCACCGGCGCGAGCGAGGCTTCCGACCCTTCTGCTACTTGACCCCACATATTTCCATCAGCTCTTCACGCTCATGCAAGCACTCGGACAAATGAAAGAACCCAGCCCTAATGGGGTATGTGTGACTAAATATTTTCAAGATGTTATATTACTACAAAATGATGGTTGTCCTGCACATTATGCTGCAAACGTCCGTGTGTATTTAAATGCCACGTATGCAAATACATAAAAACGTGTTCATTTTAAAAAAGTAACGTAAAATTTTTTTTGGCACCACATTATTTTTTTGTGTATTTTTATTAGAGCGCCTGATAGCCGTGGCGCTATTCGGCGCTCCAGGATTATCCATTCTTTCTGGGACACACTGTATATACATACATACATATATTATATACATACACAATACATATTCTTATTAAATAGCATATCATTTGTTGTGTTACGAAATAATTATTTATGTACATTATAAAATTGGAATATTAACTCGAAATAAAGGTTTAAAGTAAGCAGATGTAGAAATCATTTTATTTGTAGTGTGATTTCTACATTTGCTTATAGAAATAATATTCTCCATTTAAAAACCAAGAAAAACTTATTCTAAAATGAAAAAGTAATATATTTTGATGTTGTTCCGTCTCGACCACAATTCAAGTGGGTCAAAAAGGAGAATTTGAATTTGATAAATAATCGTCTATGTATATGCTAAAATAGTTTTTGTGAAATCTAATAGCAAAAAAAATAATTTTATTTAGTTTCCATTATTATTTAATATTTATGAATACGATGTGTAAATCAGTACTTATAGGCACTTACTAACGTTTGGTGTTCTAGGAACAAGTGGCCCATACGAAAGCGCAACTGTTATCAAGACGAGTATGGGATATACTTCAAGCAGTACCTCTAAATCCGACCCTTCTAGAAGCTTTTCAGAATCCTATAGAGAGCAAACTGCAGGAGCTCCTCGACCCAACTAGTCCTCAGAAACTCATGTACTCACTGCATATTATAGACAAACTTAGTTCGAACAACAATAGTCAGAATGTAAAAGAATCGCCTGGCTCCATAGACAAGGTGGAAGAAGAGAAGGTATCAGTAGACAACTGGAATGATCTTTTTATTAAAAAAGGTGGATTGAGGATACTATATGACATCATGATGTCAGGTAACACTAGTCTTAAGTCTTAAAAATTGTATATATTAAGCTATGGTTATTCAGTTAAGAGTGAGTAGCACTTTATTGGAAAAAATGCTACTCGTTAGGTTCGATTGTATTACACACGAAGTCTTTCATTTCAAATTTCCGTTTTTAATTTAATAAACAATTAAATAAATATTTTGTGGTGAAGTACACAATTACAAAACTTCTGAAAATTGAGCAGCATCGCCATAATCCCCACGCTTGGTGCGTTGATTGGGTCGTACAGATTGGTTTTTATTACTCTGGTAGACGCTGCTGCCTATTTACCGATAGATGGCAGATGGTAGAACGAACTTATTTCTGCAACTCGACGTTAACATGCGTCTATTTTGCGTGGTCTATTTACCGCTACATTCCACCATGATCGTCTCGTACCACACCCACGGCAAGAAATGAGTCGGGCCCCATTCTATGTAAAGAGCCACATAAATATTCTCTATGTACATAATTTTGTAATAAGAAAGCAAGGCCCAGAAGTGGGCAAAGGCAAAGTTTCCTTTTTCGACCGACCTGTCTTTGACCTACATAGGTATAAAAATTATAAAATATTGTTGATTTTCACCAGGCGTCTTGCAACGTAATGATGACAGCGAGTGGAGACAGGATTGCCTCGCGCTTCTATTGCAATTACTGTGTCGAATTGGAACCTTACCTTCTTCTGACCCCGCTCAAACTCCCAAATTGCATCCGGTATGTATTTCTTAACATTAATTGTGTATTGTGATATGAAGAGCCCTTTTTAATGGATAGTTTTATTGTTAGATTATTTTAATCGAGTGAGTTTTGATAATTTTTATTATTTTATACTGTCTCTTTGTGTGTCCAAGATTATTACATCATGAGGTACCATACATAAAATTTGTATTAATAGGTCGGGGCAAAAGTATTTTCGTATTTTGAATGTATTATTAGTAATCAAACCTCTTTGGCTGTACTGAATGTAACTGGCTGGTTTTAATACCATTAAATGTGACATTCTGAAGATGCAGTAAATTAAAAAAAAGCTAATTCCCGCCATTTTTCAATTGTTTTTCAAGCAAGCAAAATGAACGTATGTGCCGAAGAAATTCAGTAAATTTTAAAGTTTTATTACAAAAAAGGTAAAAATGCGACGAACGCCGCGAATAAAATTTGTGCCGTTTACGGACCTAATGCGGTACCAATAAGAGTAGCAAAAATGTGGTTCAAGCGTTTCAAGTCTGGAAATTTTAGTGTGAAAGATGAGCTTCGCTCTGGACGCCCACTGATAAAATCTGTCACACTGTCACAGATAAAATCAGTCCCATCTTTGAGAAAGTGGAGCAAGATCGACATATTAGTAGTTACGACATTGCTGAAGAACTGGATGTTGATCATAAAACAGTTTTACGTCATTTACAAAAGTTTGGGTACAAGAAAAAACTTGACATTTGAGTAACACATGATCTCACTGAGAGTGGTTTCTCTCTGACAACGCCAGACCGCACTCATCTACAGCCACGCAGCAAAAATTGAGAGAGCTTGGCTGGGATGTGTTGATGCATCCTCCGTATAGCCCTGACCTTGCTCCATCAGGTTTCCACCTGTTTCGGTCATTGCAGAACTCTTTAGGAAGCATAAAGCTAACCTCAAAAGAACACTGAACACTACCTGTCAGATTATTTTAATCAAAAATGTCAAAATTTCTATAGGAATGGGATCATGGCACTACCCACAAGATGGCAACAAGTCATGGATCAAAACGGCACATTTATATATTTATATAGTATAAATAAATAAAAAATTATACCTAAATAAAAATATTTTCCTTTGTATGAACAATACGAAAATACTTTTGCCCCGACCTAATATAATTTTTAATAGTATGAGACATCTCCCGAATTTTTGTTGTCAGGTATTATTGTCATTGATGAACGTTGAAGAAACAACTGAAAGACTGATAACCATTTTGTGTGAAGCAGCTATGTTGAAAGAGCCAACAACTTATAAGACTGGATTCTGGGGACGAGCACAGGTAATATATTGTAATTTAAATTAATTTTCATAATATCCGTATTTACTTTTATTACGAAAAATTTTCACACATTTTGATATGGATTTTTGATGGATTATTTATGTCAAAAAGGTTTTAATGTTTAAGTATGGCTTATATAATAAATTATAATCCTGTGAAATAATCCGTTATTTTTGAATATGAAGATCAGCAATGTTTTTGATGACACCGGTTTTTACTGCTGAATATAAATAATATTACCTGAGGGCTGGCTAAAGTCTTTTGTAACACTTCCCACGAAGAAAAGTGCCAAAAAGTGTGAAGAAATTGAATTATTATAATAATTTAATAAGTCAAGTTCTACAACTCTGTTTGTCCATAATACACGAGAGAGTTAGACACAGATGTGATGAACACCTTGGGGACAATCAATTGGGGTTTTGTGTTGGTGTAGTTACACGAGAAGCGGTATTCGCTGTTTACGTTATTATATGTGTTCCTTTGCTTCGTTGATTATGAGAAGGCATTTGATCGAATACACTATGGTCGCGTCATAGCTATTCTTAACAACATCGGATTATACGGAAAAGATATATGCATTATAAAAAATCTGTACTGGAACCAGCCAGCCTAGTTTAAAGTAGATAGAAATTAATCTAAAGAGATTAAAATCAAAAGAGGAGTTTCACAGGGAAGCATTTTGTCACCAACTTTATTCTTTTCAGATGACTTTTATGACTTTATGCTTTATCAGCGGCGAGCGCGCCAATACAAAGGCGTAGCCTCTTTTATCCTTTTGAAACGTCGCCAGACCATAGTGGGGATGGTGACTTCTGTGCACGTTTCACTAGCGCATGATATCGTCGTGTCTTTTTACATTAGAAATTACTGTAGCCGTCATATATATATGTACATATTTGATCAACACAGCTATATTCTGTTATTGTAATGTGTTTGTGTAGGTGGTCCAGCACGCAATGCGTATGTGTGTGTGGTGGGCTCGCGGTGGAGGGGATGCTGTGGCGCTCGCCTGGTCTTTACGTCGCGCTGCGCCACGTCTCTTACTAGATGATGCTGAGCCTGCCGTAAGTTATACTAGCTCTAAGGGTATACATTTTCTCATATCCTGTATGTATTTTAGTGCCAGGCAAGGGCCCTTCCCTTTTTCTGATGAATTGATATTAACCCACCACGTTTTTTCAAGTCGGATTGTCGGGGCACCCAGACTCGGTATTAAAAAAATATTAGCCATAAATATCTTAATTCCAATGTGAGAAGCAAACTATGACTTCGATGTAAATTAGGTTGTCGTAGGATTAAAAAGCTTGAATATAGTGTTTTTTTAGTATAAATCACTTTTTTACAGATTTTTTTTCTTTCTTTGTTACACAATTTTCTGCTATCGATGTTATGTCTATCTTTAATTATGAATTTAACTTCATACTTTATTACTATAGTACCTCATCATTACAGCTGTAACAAAATTGAGGGGTGTTGCCGTAATCCTCATTAACAGGATCAAGTATATCTAATAAATAACTAATCTATTTGTTTTATCTGTCTAATCGTCCTATTATAGTTATAATAATAAAATAATCTTTACAACAATTTTATAAATTTAATATTTTAATAAGTGTGTAAAAAACATTTTTCTTAATCTTCTAAGAAACCTTCCCATAGAAAATATTTTTGTTTTAACTTTTGAAGACCTTTGTAGTAATTGTCACGGAGTCCTATTGTTGTAAATATTTTAATCTTATTTTTTACAGGTACGTCGTGAAGCAGGCAGCGCGTTGTATCGATTGTGTTCGGGTGGAGAGGTAGCTGTATTGGCACCGCTGTTACAGCTTCTATTAGAGCATCTACCGCGAGCCGCCGACATGCGGCCCCACCACACCCACCAGCATCACCACCACCACGAGGTATAATTAATAAATAATCTGTATTTCAGACACATTTTTTTTGTCCATACATATAACATTACATTTTTTTGTTAGTATTATACACATCTTAAAATTTTATTTTAGTAAATCATATACTTTGCATTGAACTTAAAGCCGTGTTTTATGTAGATGATGTGTATGATCGACTGTAGAGAGAGAGAGAGAGAGAGATGAAGCTGAAACATAATATAACAAGTATTAATATTATATATAATAAATCAACACATCTATTAGTTCTTTGATCCGGCTCGAAGGATCTCTCATTATGTTACTTGCCTGAAACTGGATTAATAATCTGCAATATTAAGATTTAGTAGTGGTAGAACCATAGTAGCACGAATGGGCTGGCTCAGACGGAGATGAGAGAAACGATGAACGAGTTATTGGGTTCTGAAAGTCACTTTTATTTCTTCTTTTTTTTTTCCTTCTCCCCTTTTTTTATGGGATAGGAGGGCAAACGAGCAAGCGTGTCGCCTGATGGAAAGCAATCAACGCCGCCCATGGACAACCGCGACACCACAGGAGTCGCGGAAGCGTTGTCGGCCTTTTAGGCTTGTTTTTTGAAGGTTCCAATGTTGTAGCGGTTCGGAAAAACTGCCGAGGGTAGCTGATTCCACAAACTGGTGGTGCGTGGAAAGAAGTTACGGGAGAAACGCACCGTAGTCGATCGCCACTCATCCTGATGGTGGGGATGATATTTTTCTTTACGGCGAGTTGTTCGGTCGTGGAATTCGGCGGCGAGAATTATTCCAAACAATTCCTCGGAGCACTCCCCATGATAGAAGCGGTATAAAATGCTGAGAGATGAGACATCTATACGCAGCGCTAGAGAATCAAGCCGATCGGTGAGATCTTGGTCATCAACGATTCGGATCGCACGACTTTGAATGCAATCAAATGGAAGAAGTTGAGGCCAGCTTTTTTGAGGCCAGCTTGGCCTTTTCTTCCAGATGGCCGCGGAACTGGACATCATACGATATGTCAACGCCAAGGATTTCGATATACGGCTTAAGAATAAGGGGAGTGTCTCCAAAGCGAGGAGATACGACAAAGGGAATTTTTTGGTAGAAAACGCGCAAACTTGTGTCTTTTTGGGGTTGAATTCGATTAGGTTACGCTGACCCCAATTCGAGACCTGGTCTAATGAGGTCTGTACTTCAGACACCCTTCCCCTTCTCCCATTACTGTCTTCTCCCTCCAATTAAATCCTTCCCCTTCTATTATTTATATCATTACCTTAAGTCATCTGTGGGGCCGTTAGTATTGTGGTATATCCATGAGCGGTTCTGATTGCTCGCTATCGGGTGATCCGTTTGCTTGTTTGCGCCTTGTTTGTTACCTTTTGTTATATTCCATAACAAAAGGTAACAAATAGATTGAAGTATATGGATTACCTTACACAGGTTGTTCACCATCATGCAGAAGAGGGTAAGGAGCCGTATGGACCAGCGTGCCGAGACTATTTCTGGCTTGTATGTAGATTAATAGATGGTCTTCCAGAGGATTTTTTTAAAGGTAAATAAAACAATTTTATATGAAAGCTTGTCAATTGTTAGTTTTAATTTATTTCAGTGTCGCTCTGTATCTGTCTTCTATTGCGCTTTTTCAAGTAGTTATGTTTAGTAAATAAGTCGGGAAAATGCTACCTGATACTTATCATCTAGTAGATAATTTTGCATTAGTCCAAATTTCATAATTACATTTTCTTACATTTTCAAGTTTGAATTGAATGATGTAGTTGAGTTTCCCGTATAGCATATATTTGATGTATTATTTAAACAATGTTTAACTTTATTTTTTTATGATGATTGAACACATGCTAATTGTCTATTAAATAAGAAATTTGACGGTGGCAATAACTAATTTAATTTTTTTAATCACAAATACGTATTATGGACTAAAATATTATGCAGTTGAGATGTAATAATAAATTTAGTGAACTTAACCAAACTCATCCATGTATCATAATTATAATTCATGTTTAAAGCACACGAATTTGCGAAAACGTTTTCAAATATTATGCTCAAAAAAAGAACCTATTACTTTAAACAGATGGTGCTACCTCCGAAGACAGTGGTGCTCCGGATCTAAACGAGCTATGTGAACAGATTTCTGCCTCCCTCGAAAAACGCGAAATAATCGAGAAGCGATCTGAGCCGTGCACACCTGACGATGGGCTGTATGGACAATTGAGTCTTTTAACACATCTGTTGAAGCATCCACTCAGATTCAAGACTTCCGAGCAGGGGACTAGAACATTAGAAATGGCTAGTATATATGTGTTTCCTGGCATAGAGTAAGACCACTCCATTTTTCCTGTGTATGAGTAAATAATAAAAAACCAGTCTGCGATCTTTAATCCGCTCGCCAAGCGAACGCCACGCACGCCAACGCAGCACCAATCTACCGCGTTATAGGAGGGTTTACTGTATATTGCTTTTCATTCTTCTATTTATTTATATATATTTTACGATTGTGAAACAGGTGTTCGGGTTTCTGTTCGATGTACCTAACCCGGAACAGCGCAACTTGCCCAAGTGCAAGTCACAGAAGTCGCGTGCCGCCGCTTACGACCTTTTGGTAGAGCTGGTGCGTGGTGCTCCGGACAATTATATGGTGCTGCACCACAAACTTATGGAACACCACAAACCTGGTAATTTGCATCATTTTTTTTATGGGATAGGAAGGCAAAAGAGCAAGCGTGTCCCCTGATGGAAAATAATCAACGCCGCTCATAAACATCTGCAGTGCCGCAGGCAGCACAGAAGCGTTGCCGGCCTTTAAGAAAAGTGTTAGCTTGTTTTTTGAAGGTTCCAATTTCGTATCGGTTCGGTAAACACCGCTCGAGGCTTTCTAGAAACAGGATCGCCACTCATCCAGATGGTTGGGATGAAACTTTGGCTTAAATTGTGCCTCACTGACGGTGTTGTATTGTACATAAACGTGATCTATGTCGCTCAGAAGGCCGTGAAAAGAGTAAGAAACTCCTATGGTGGTTATAATGAGTAAAGAAATCCGCCAGAAAACCAAAGTTTTTGACATAGTTCTACGAATTCACCGTTTGTCGGAGAACCGTCAACTGCTGGAGTAAATGAGTGACGGAGAGAAGACCGCTTCTTAGCAAACATAGTGTGAAACAGTTGGTGTGACGATCTATGCAGAGCAGCTGGTAGAAATAGAGGCGTGAAGCCAAAGACCGTGCTAAGTGGTGCATTTTGCAGGAAACATATGTCCAGTATTTGACTGGCTGTTCTACAATACTTTGTTATGTTGTCAAAGTTAGGATACACTAGCAAAGAATACCAACAGACATTGAATTCGCATTTTAAATTCCATTAGAATTAAGATGCATACAAAAAAGGTTAGGCTGTAAGAAATTTGTCGGAATTCTACATTATTTAGAGATTTTTCGCTTGCGCTCGGCTAACGGAAAAGTACCCATTACCCATGTTAAAAGTGTACACATTGTAAACACAAGCAGGTGAAGGTGGTGTGGGGTCGTATCCGTGGGACTACTGGCCGGCGGAGGAGTCCCGCTCGGAGTGCGGGTACGTGGGGCTGACCAACCTGGGCGCCACGTGCTACATGGCGTCGTGCATGCAGCACCTGTACATGATGCCGCAGGCGCGCGCCGCCGTGCTGCAAGCCGATCCCCGCCAAAGCCGGCACGCCGCCACGCTGCACGAGATGCAGCGTATGTTCGCCTACCTCATGGTACGTACTTTTTGGCGTTGACGATGCTGGGCCAGCATGTTGGGCCAACGTTTATGCTGGCCATCCGAATAGAGTCCGTTTTTCGTGCACTGATCAAAGGATCTCGGCGCGCTCCAGCAACAGCCTTCACGCGTCTGATTTTTATGTTATATTTTAGGTTAACGATGCTTGAAATCGTATTGCTAAAACATGAATATTTCTGTAAGTCTTTAAGTAATCATTTATTGTAGTGTAATAATAAATTTCCGCGGCTGAAAGAGTTTCTACGTCCATCTTCCTTAAAGCGCCAATGCAGACTGATCAATACGCCAATGTGTAAACGGCGATATTTGTGATCCGATATTTTGGCCGAACGTCTTAGACCAGCAACGTTGGATCAATGTGTACAAGGGCTATAATATTGGGTAGCCAATATTTCTTTCTACGATAAAACCTTTTTTTCTATGACGATTAGTCGTAACAACTGTCGTGGTTCATTATAGCAATCTTTCTACTTTTTATGATCTGTAAAAGTTTCTTTTTCACCTAACAGAGAACCTCCTGTTTTGCGTTTGCTATTTTACTTTTGATATATTACCACTATGTGCTTTTCTAGGAACGACATAACGACATATTATTTACTACACCTTAACAGGAGAGTGAACGTAAAGCGTACAACCCGCGCAGCTTCTGCAAGGTGTATCAAATGGACCACCAACCGCTGAACACCGGCGAACAAAAAGACATGGCAGAGTTTTTTATAGATGTCGTCTCTAAACTGGAGGAGATGACTCCCGAGCTTAAGAAGCTTGTCAAGACTCTCTTCTGTGGCGTGCTCAGCAATAACGTCGTTTCGCTAGTATGTATGCAAGTTCTTTTTATGTCATTGTACACAAGGAAAAGTTTCATCCCCGCCATCTGGATAGGTGGCGATCCACTGCGGTGTGTTTTTCAAGAAACTTTTTTTCCACCTGCTACCTTTCCAACCAGCTACCTCCAGTGGTGTTTCGGAACCGACACGATTTTCCTTTTCCATTGAAACCTTCAGAAAACAAGCCTAAATATTCCCTTCAATCGCTTCTGCAATGCCTATAATACTGCGCATAGACATCTATGGGCGGCGTTGATTACTTTCCATCAGGTAACATGTTTACTAGTTTGCCTTCCTATCCCATAAAAAAAATTAGTTGAATAATGTATCACCAACCTACATCAAATTATCTTTTTAACATTGTGTCCATTCTACGGTTGTCTGGAAGCCATTTGTACATAAATATTACAATCAATGATTGTATAACTTTGTTTTTGGTGTACAATAAAGAATATATTTATCTATATAATGTGAACTATCTATCCATGATAATAACTAGTCAAGGGAATGATTAAAAGTCAACGCTACACCTATTATATATCAGAGAAGGAGAGGTTACGACCTCAACCTCTGATGGAAACTATTCCTATTGGCCAATTTATTATTGTTGACCTGGTAATATATAATTTTTTTCTTGTATTGTGATATATATATATATATATATATATATATATATATATATATATATATATATATATATATATATATATAGCAAGAAAAAAATTATATATATTTCACTGTTGGGCACGTAGCACTGCATTTATAAAGTAATGGACATTAACCCACTACGTTTATGTATATATATTTTTATCCTAAATTGGAACCGCAGTCTTTGTTTCGAGTGAAATAAATTTTATAATAAATTATTAATATACCATGGTATTGCAGTATAGTGGTGTGTTACCTTGTAGTTGAGATATAAGCAAAAATCTACCCACAACGAGACAGGTATATCATCAACACTACCTGTTGAAGAAATCTGAGTCGACAGAAATATTACATACGTAATGTAGGATGATACGATGGGGAGGTAAGAAATCAAAAAGGAGGAAAATTTTCTGAGCAAAAAAAGAGAAAAAATTAAATAACTATTCAAAAGTTGCTAAAATACAAGTCTTCTGCAAAAATTTGATACACACTACAGACATACTGAATTCAATGTCTGGGAACTCTGTGAATATTTGTGTGATTATAGATTACTATTAAAACATTTTTTATAAGGCCATGTTTAGTTTTTCAATCGTTATAACGAAAGAAGAAGATAAATTGATGTATTGTTAGATGTTAGAAGAGAAGAGAAGATAAATTGATGTATTGTTAACCAAAACCCAATATGAAACAACTTATTGTGCGTTAGGACTGTCCGCACGTATCACGTACTCTGGAGGAGTTCTACACAGTACGCTGCCAGGTGGCGGATATGCGCAACTTGCACCAGAGTCTCGACGAGGTCACAGTCAAGGACACTCTTGAGGGTGACAATTGCTACACATGCTCGCACTGCTCAGCAAAAGTGCGAGCCGAAAAAAGGTACATCCATTCACATCCAACATACCCAACACACTCAATTCACACCCAACTCAGACTCAACTCATACCCAACTCACACCTAATTTACACCTAACACACCCAATTCACATTATTCAAAGTATTTCCCAACGCTTCACACCCAATTTACACCCAACACACTCGACTCACACCTAATTCACACCCAACACACCCAATTCACACCCAACACACCCAATTCACACCCAACACACCCAATTCAAACTCAATTCACACCAATTCATGCCCAATTCACACCCAATTCACACGCGATTCAAACCCAATTCACACCTAATATACCGCCCGTGTATTTGCAAAGGAGGTATATATTATTCAAAGTATTTCCCATCGCTTCACACCCAATTCACACCCAACTCACACTCAACTGACGCCCAATTCACACCCAATTCACACCCGATTCAAACCCAATTCACACCTAATATACCCATACCGCCCGTGTTTTTGCAAAGGAGGTATATATTATTCAAAGTATTTCCCATCGCTTCACACCCAATTCACACCCAACATACCCAACTCACACTCAACTCACGCCCAACTAACACCTAATTCACATCCAACTCACACTCAACTCACGCCCAACTAACACCTAATTCACATCCAACACACCCAATTCACACCCAATTCACATTATTCAAAGTATTTCCCAACGCTTCACACCCAATTTACACCCAACACACCCAACTCACACCTAATTCACACCCAACACACCCAATCACACCCAACACACCCAATTCAAACTCAATTCACACCCAATTCATGCCCAATTCACACCCAATTCACACCCGATTCAAACCCAATTCACACCTAATATACCCATACCGCCCGTGTATTTGCAAAGGAGGTATATATTATTCAAAGTATTTCCCATCGCTTCACACCCAATTCACACCCAACTCACACTCAACTGACGCCCAATTCACACCCAATTCACACCCGATTCAAACCCAATTCACACCTAATATACCCATACCGCCCGTGTTTTTGCAAAGGAGGTATATATTATTCAAAGTATTTCCCATCGCTTCACACCCAATTCACACCCAACATACCCAACTCACACTCAACTCACTCCCAGCTAACACCTAATTCACATCCAACACACCCAATTCACATTATTCAAAGTATTTCCCAACGCTTCACACCCAATTTACACCCAACACACCCAACTCACACCTAATTCACACCCAACACACCCAATTCACACCCAACACACCCAATTCAAACTCAATTCACACCCAATTCACGCCCAATTCACACCCAATTCACACCCGATTCAAACCCAATTCACACCTAATATACCCATACCGCCCGTGTTTTTGCAAAGGAGGTATATATTATTCAAAGTATTTCCCATCGCTTCACACCCAATTCATCCAACTCACACTCAACTCACGCCCAATTCACACCCAATTCACACCCAATTCACACCCGATTCAAACCCAATTCACACCTAATATACCCATACCGCCCGTGTTTTTGCAAAGGAGGTATATATTATTCAAAGTATTTCACATCGCTTCACACCCAATTCACACCCAACATACCCAACTCACACTCAACTCACGCCCAACTAACACCTAATTCACATCCAACACACCCAATTCACACCCAATTCACATTATTCAAAGTATTTCCCAACGCTTCACACCCAATTTACACCCAACACACCCAACTCACACCTAATTCACACCCAACACACCCAATTCACACCCAACACACCCAAAACACCCAATTCAAAC
Source organism: Baronia brevicornis (assembly GCA_031353405.1). Classification (NCBI taxonomy): domain Eukaryota; kingdom Metazoa; phylum Arthropoda; class Insecta; order Lepidoptera; family Papilionidae; genus Baronia; species Baronia brevicornis. Next base: position 40,527 of record JASFAT010004479.1, on the reverse strand, counting down.
TCAACTCACACCCAATTCACGCCCAATTCACGCCCAACTCACGCCCAACTCACACCTAATTCACACCAAACACACCCAATTCACACTCAATTCACACCCAATTCACACCCAACACACCCAATTCATTCAACTCACGCCCAACTCACGCCTAATTCACACCCAATTCACGCCCAATTCACACCCAATTCACATCCGATTCAAACCCAATTCACACCTAATATACCCATACCACCCGTGTTTTTGCAAAGGAGGTATATATTATTCAAAGTATTTCCCATCGCTTCACACTCAATTCACACCCAACACACCCAACTCACACTCAACTCACGGCCAACTCACACCTAATTCACACCCAATTCACGCCCAATTCACACCCAATTCACACCCAATTCACACCCAATTCACACCCAATTCACACCCAATTCACACCCAATTCACACCCAATTCACACCCAATTCACACCCGATTCACACCCAATTCACACCCGATTCTTACCCAATTCACACCTAATATACCCATACCGCCCGTTTTTTTGCAAAGGAGGTATATATTATTCAAAGTATTTCCCATCGCTAGCTACGACTTTTGCCCATCTTTCTCACAGAGCTCGATTATCGTTACAATAAAAGTCTTCGTCTTTTGAGGCTATCCATGAATCAAGCCATTTTTCTATGTCTTCATATGAGCGGAAATGCTGATCAGCCAGAGCATGTGCCATCGAACGAAACAAGTAATAATAGGACGGCGCAATATCTGGGAAATATGGCGGGTAGAGTAGGAATTCCCATTTGAGCGTTTCCATGTAGGTTTTAACGTGTTTGGCAACATGAGGGTGAGCGTTGTCATGCAATAGAATAACTTTCCTCGTATTGTGGCCGTTTTTTGCGCAGTGCTTTACTCAGTCGTATCAATTGAAGTCGACACCGTTCCCCAGTAATGGTTTTAAAACAACACCGACCTGGTCCCACCAAATATGTAGCATAACCTTCGCAGTGTGTATATTTGACCGAGCAGACAACGTAGAAGCATGACCGGGCAGTGTCCATGTCTTTTTTTTTCTTTGGATTGTTGTGATAAATCCATTTTTCATCACTCGTCCCGATGTGATGAAGGCTGATGATGTGACGCAGGGCGGCTGGCAGAAAGTGAATGCATGAAGGCGAAGATTCTTCTTGGCTGTTGTTGTTGATGATGATGTTTTTAAATACTTCTATATTCTATACATAATTTCGTATAATTGATCTATGAATATACGATTGTATTTCAGGGCATGTTTCAAGAAGCTCCCACGCATTCTCTGTTTCAACACCATGCGATACACATTCAATATGTTGACGATGCTAAAGGAAAAGGTCAACACGCATTTCTCGTTTCCCATGCGACTGGACATGTCTGGATATGTTGAGAAACATCTAATGCCTGCTCAATATCAAGGTATTATAATTAATTCATCACTTCTTGTTCCTTTCTTAGACTTCAGTCATAATAAATTGTTTTACATTTTGTTCCTAGAAGAAAAAAGGAAATCCGCTGAACTTAAAAAGGACGGCGAAGGAAGTGCAAATGGTGAAAATGATGATAATACGGAATTTGAAGAGCACTATGAGTAAGCTTTTTCCTGTACAAATTCCTTTTCTTAATCACCTTTCTCTTCCGTTCTTTCACAATTCTCATCACTAAAAACTTCAATTTCACATCGTTTATTCGTTATTCATTTTTTTAATGCATATCTATGCAACGCGTAAAGCGAAATCGTTGACCATTACATAAAAATATAAAAATTACATACTTATAAAAAGACCTACAAGACCTACCCTTTTTATTACATTTCCGCCTTTGATATTTAATGAAGACGTCATTTAGTATCACAGGCGGAGTCATATCTTGTAGTCCAGACCGTTGATTACACCTGATCCATAAGCTGACAATTGATTTTCGTGTCCTGCATGTCTCCAATTTGCGGTACAACCTTCATTTCAAAAGATGAGGTGCGAAAAACCGATTAACAGCAGTATAGCTTAGCTACAAATAGTCACAGGCTGATGATTTGCCGAACTCAACTTTCACTACCGTACATCAGTCTCCGATGAACCACCAGTCGCGCCGTTTTAGACATATTCGGACTTTTCATGAAGAAATGCAGGGCTCCATTAACCTTCCTATACCCGCGCGTTTGTCTGAGAGACCGACAGAATGATTTTTCGATTTTAAATAAAGAACGAATAATGCTAGTTTAATGAACTTGGTCACACGTCACGTCAATTTCAAGGACGTATCAAATTAGGCAAGTACTAGAAAGTTCATTAAACTAGCATTATTCGTTCTTTATTTAAAATCGAAAAATCATTCTGTCGGTCTCTCAGACAAACGCGCGGGTATAGGAAGGTTAATTTGTTACCAGCTTTGTTTAAAACTTAAAATCTAACTAAACGTTTAAAAATTGTCTGCGTCCAGGTACGAGTTGATAGGCGTGACGGTGCATACGGGCACAGCGGACGGCGGTCATTACTATTCTTTCATCCGCGATCGTCAACAGGACCACGACAGGTGGTTGCTCTTCAACGACGCCGAGGTCAAACCCTTCGACCCTGCGCATATAGCCGCCGAGTGCTTCGGTGGCGAGATGACGGTACGCTTTCTTTAACCCTTTCGGTACGGGTGTCGGATATATCCGGCATTATTTATCTTGTGTATATAGTTTTGTTTATAATCTTTATACAAATTTTATAAATTTTACTTATATAATTGAAAGAATCTTATATAACTATCTCTTTATATTAAAGTTACAAACAAGTTGGAACAAAGCATTGTTTATTTAGCATAGATTATATATAAGGTTAGACAAATCTTCACACAAAGGAGGATAGACCATCACAGCTGTGAGGAGGACTGCTATGTGCGCGTTTTTTTGTGGGGCAACTCGTACAGCTGGAGTGTCGCGGCGGAAAGAACGCTCGTGCAGAAAGGGTTAAATAGTAATTACTTCTTTAAGATCTATTCTTTGAAAAGGCTTTATTCCACGATACCCAAATCTGAATCTGAGAAATGTTAGTATTTTCTGTTAGCTTTAATAGGAATTCTATCTTAGGGGTAATCGTTTCTAACATGTGTGCTACAAACTGCTAAGAAAGGTAAGCTTTTTGTCCAAATTATGACTATCCTGAGCGGAAGCAACTACGATCACAAACCTAAAGAACTTTAAAACGTTTTCAGTGAATTGTGAAAACTTTGTGGACAGTCAGAATTTATACTTGGCTAAGATCCGCGACAAGTAAACAAAAGTAGAAAAAAATAATAATGTGGGTTTTTTTTCTGGAGAAAGTGCATTTCCAGGGAACTTAAACTAAATCTTACCTAAAAGCGGCCATCAGCAACTCTTCACCTCCCAACCACTATCACCAACACCAAACACACACCACCATTCTTACACAATGTTCACGATACTTGTTTCGCCTCAACACGAGGCATCATCAGGTAAACTCTAAGGAAGACAACCGTTAAGTTAGTCTTTCGTTAACTTATTTTTTACATAAGAATAGATTTCCGCAATTTATTAACTCTGACTGACTCTATTTATCATCTTGTGAAAACTTGTCAAGACAATGATATTTCATATTCCAGAGCAAAACCTACGACTCTGTGACGGACAAGTTTATGGATTTCTCGTTCGAGAAGACAAACAGCGCGTACATGCTGTTCTACGAGCTGAGTCCGCCGAGTGCGCAACGAGGCTCCGACAGTGGACAGCAGGAAGAAGCGCAGGTTTGTGACTCGACCATTATTCTCACATTAACTAATAAAACATTAAATACATTTTATATTATATAGAGCGAGATAATTACGACGTTTATTAGACTCATCTATATTTTACCAGTTCGTCCTGTCTGTACGGAGCGACGATCTGCGCAAGGCGGCTGGCAGAGACTGGATGCGTGTAGCCGAAGATCGGGCTAGGTAGCGCGCCTTGAATGAAGCATATGTCTAGCAGTGGACTGCCGCGGGCTGATATTGATATCTTGCATTATCGTTCATGTTACCACTTGGCACTTGGCAACGTGCGATGCCTGGTAAAAAAAAAGCCCTTGTAAAAAAAAAGAAGATACCTGCGTAGTTTCTTTCGCCGTTTCTTTTCCGTTCAGGGGCACCTCATTACACAATGGTGGTAAGGCTTTATTGATAAAAGACTGACGTTCTATAAATGAAATGTAATTTCTTATGTCGAAATAAAAAAATTTGAATATGAAAAAAATATTGAATTTTGTGCGAAAAGGAATTCCATAAATGGCCATTACCAAATTGTCAACTATTTTAACACATCTGAAGTACCACGCCGTTTACAGATGCGTCGACTACCAAATTGAAACTCTAATTTATTTCCGCAAAAGTTATTTTTGATTTTTTATCTGACCAAATAGCGATCACGCGTGTAAGAATGGTATGCTTACGGCAATAGTTCCCGGTAGTTACCTACTAACAACATTGGAAAGCGAAAAAATTTTCAATTTTTATTTCCCTACTTTTTTCTTATTATCACAGTCTTCAACTGCAGAGGAGAGCAGTTCTAGTTCGTCATTGGAACGGCGATGCAGTGACAGCGTGCCCACGATAACACTACCCCCAGACCTGCTCAAATGGATCTGGGATGATAATATGCAGTTTCTGCACGATAAAAATATATTTCAGCATGCATATTTCACGTAAGTCATGTCAGTCACATGGAATTTAACGTCACGGTTATATTGCACAGATAGATAGAATAGTTTATTTCAACCTACAAAAACACACATGAATTATACATTAAATTATTATATAATTAATAGTACATACAGATGGAAATGGGCGATGCCTCAGTCAAAACCTCCACTTATTGAGCAGAGAAACTATTTTTCTAGCACCGCCCTAACTGATCATGATCGACACCGATATATAATCTATAATCAAGCCTTATACATGAGCATAAAAACAATATTTCTTTATGTACCTTAGAATTTAAGAACTTTCGATAGCACTATAATAAACAAATAAATAACATTTAATTATTCCTTACGTTAGAAGCTGAATTATTCATATACAGATCAATGATTGAATGTTTCGACTTAACAAAACAAAACTCGAATGATATAATATAATATTTAATTTATTAGATATCTAACACACCTGTGGTATTTCGGATCCGATACGATATTGGAACCTACAACAACAAGCCTCAACATTTCGCAAAGGTCGCAAACGCTCTGCAATGCCTATGTTACCGATGTCTATGGGCGGCGTTGATTGCTTTCCATCAGGCGACATACTTGCTAGGTTATCTTCCTATCTTATTAAGAAACACATCATAACCTAGATCACGATACACAATAATGTTAAACATCAGTTATATCAATTATATCAAAAGCCACTAAGTGCTTTTAACTAAATTTTATTTGCGATTGCAATAACATATTAGGTTTTGTGGTTATTAAACATCTACTTATTTAACTATTTCAAAAGTTGGTATTTTTTGCTTTTGAAATGATCGTCGGAATAGCGTATAATATTTATATCCTATGTTAACAGATTCATGGGGCAGATGTGCAGTTCAGTGCCGCAGTCACTGCTTACGTTACGCCCTGAGGTCACAGAGGTTGCAGCACAACTCTCCACTTCATTCTTCATAGAAACATTTATACACGCAAAAGAAAAAGTAAGTCCATCTTATTGTAGTGTACGCGTAGTATAGAGCAGATATATTGATAGCATATTGTCCAGATGTTCACTACAAGGATTTTACGCTTACTTTATAGTATAATATAGCGTTTTGGCCTCGATTCCGTTTGTACAGCCTACTTTCTGTCTGGGTGCCAATCTGCCTTAGCCAACTTTGTGTCTTAACATGTGTTAATGTGATCAGAAATGAAGGCAGACAGTTGTAGGATATTTTGGGCTGTGAAAAATAATCATAATTTTACAAAAAGTTTTTTATTACTAATTAGCTCAAGATCATTTAAAAATATATTTGACCTTGTTTTCAAACCTATTGGTCCTGTTGATCGGCGGCTTTGGTTCTCTGGTTGAAATAACTTTAGACCGCCTGTGACCGCGTAATTAACTATAATACTTGTATCATTTTATTTCTGGTGTACAATTAAGAATATATCTAAAGTGTTGCTGTTTTAGCCAACAATGGTATCCTGGGTGGAGTTAGTGACGAAGCAGTTCAACGCGTCCGCAGCGGCATCGGAGTGGTTCCTTAGTCATATGGCCGAAGATACTTGGTGGCCCATGCAGGTAATGTGTAAAATGATATAGAATATATTGAATTTGTTCCTTCCCCCAACTTCAACATGAGAAGCAAGTATACCATCTGCAATGGTCTACTTGGAGATCTCTTAACAGATTCCGTACACAGGTGGGCCGATGCAGACATAACATGGGAAAATGGGGCCATGCCGCACCGCAGCGGGAGGGGTATAATTGTGGTGTCGCAAGTCAGTCCATGGAGCATCTGCTCGACTGTTTACTGTGCCCTAACACCTGCACGTTCCATGATCTTATCGACGCGAATGCTGGTGCCATTGCAGTGGCAAATTACAGGGCCGGAAAAATATAGGTTGAACCACTGACACGAAAAGAAGAAGAAGCGGTAGTCATGCAGGAGGTACCACATCCTCACAGTCAAGTGGTTGCATTTTTATGTATTGTGTACAGAGGTCTGGAGGTCCAACTGCTTTCTACTTCCTTCTTCTCCTACTATTTACCTGAAGGTAGATAACACATTTGCAGTGCGTTACTGTTGCAGATTTTCAGTACCGGCAGTAATTACTTAACAAATGCCGGCCCATAAAAACAATAAAAAGTGCTGTTAGTGTAGCCGAATCGCTTAAGATGAATATAACAATCACATTATATGAATAAAACTCAATTATGCACACAAATTATTAATCACTGCTGATAACTTTATTCTTTGTTTTTAATTTCAGGTGTTAATAAAATGTCCGAATCAAATGGTGCGGCAGATGTTCCAGAGGCTATGTATGCACGTTATTCAAAGGCTAAGGTAAATATAGATCAATCGAACTGTTACGGGTATGATTCCCGTTTGGGGTTGTTATTCGATTAAAGGGTGCCTGCCGTTTATATTTTTCCATATTAATCCTAATCTTCTAAAAACGCATTAATATTTACTAATAGCAATATTTATTTCTCATTTCAAATGGATATAATAATATTTTTCATTTATAATGGATAATCTGCTAGTTAAGTCGGTCATCAAATTATTATTACAATATATTAAAATCATTTGTTTTTTATTTAAGTCTTCTTTCAATGAGAGAAATAATTCAGTAGTACATTCCATTTCGGTTTTTTTATTTCTTCTCCTTAAAGGAGAATCTTATTCCAGAACGGTGGTATAAGCTGGATTGAGTGTTTGCCAAAGGTCAGTTTGTTGTCACAAACAAACTGACATTTGGCACATGCACATATGCTTGTGACCTTTGTTAAAAGAAATTTAATTTTTATGTTAAATTAAATAATAAATGTTGTTAACGAATAATAAACATTTAGTATCAACGTCAAATCAACAAAAAATAATGGTTTTTGGTCTCCTTTCAGACCGTTACAAAATATTTTTATAATATACTGCTTTGCTTATAGTCATCATACTGAGAAGTTCGTTACCTACATGTATTCTTTAGTTTTAACTTTGGATGATTAGTTATTATATTTATATTTAATAGTTAGATCGTCGGTGCCTTCTGTGCAATTAAGGTTGAAAGCGTGGGGTAATAAGTTGTCTGTGTACCCTATTGCATGCAAATTCTATATCACACTAGTATATTTAATTGTGTTTTAGTTACAGTGTAGTAACTGTACACTATGGTTTTACAATGATATCATTTTGTTTCAGATCTAGTCATTGTGCCTTATACCTACAGGGAATGGAGGAAGGCGAGGATAATAGTAAATTGGGGGAAGCAAGTTGTGTTACTAGGTTTATAAGAATGCTGTTATCATTGGTGAGTGATGCATCATATAAATTAATTAGAGATATATAAAAAATAGAAGCTTAACTGGAAGTAACTACTAAGAAGTTGCCGGCCTTTGAGAAATATGTTGGCTTGTTTTTTGATAGTTTACATTTACAATTTGCTATCATAACTATTGTAATATTTATCAATGATACTGTGTCAATGCATCGCTGAACATAGACATCCTTCAAGGCGCGACATCTAGTTTATTCATCCGCCTTTACGAATTCAGTTTCTGCACAGATCATCGTACCCATTAAGTGGGGTGGGGATTTTACAATCATTTGCCAACACGCGATCTCCACTTTAACAGTTGGCTACTCGAACGATTGTCGTAGCAGTCCTTTTTCAGTGCTTATAGTAGTAGTAACTATTACTATTAGCAATGTAAAAAGACTTAAAAATACATAACAATTATTCTTAACACAAATTTCAAAGGAAAAATAACTAATTAAAGAAACAAACATTAAAAGTAAAACTAAATAATTAAAATTGAAAAACTATAATAAAAATAGTTTAAATAGAAAATCGATAGGATACAATATATCTTGGAATGGGGTCTCCATTTTTGTTGTATTTTATTAAATATAATTGGTGAAGTGTGTATGTTAACTTTGTGACAGATGGAGAATGGTGCTAGGTCTCACCTTCGGCACCTGACGGAGTATTTCAGTCTGCTGTATGAATTCAGCAAAATGGGCGAAGAGGAAGGCAAGTTTATGCTGCGTGTCAACGCCATCTCCAGCATGGTCAGCTTTTACCTCGGACACAACTCCAACGCGGTTAGTTTTTTGAAAACACCTTAAGTAAATTTTTCTTTGCGCAGTTTGTTACCCCTCTGATTAATCCGCTAGTAAACTTATGATAATACAGTAAACCTTCCTATAATGCGGAACCAAGCTACCGTGTTATATGAAAACGCGTTATACGAGAGATCACTGTATCTATAATCAACGTGTCTAAAACTCAATACTAGGAACAAACCTAATAAAATAATTTAATTTTATGAGAACAAGATGTGCAAACGTAACAAATCGATTGATTATGAAGTGTCAAATCGTATAATTAATTGCGCAGTACATATTTATGACTTAGGAAATCCCTGCATTATAATAGGGAAAACACGTGTTATACTTTGAATACATAAGTTATCTATCTATCTATCGTTTATTGTTACAGACGGAGTGCATCACGGAGGAGGCGGGCGGCAGTGGGGGCGCGGAGAGCGCGAGTGATAAATTGCGTCCCGGTGCGCTCGACAAGATGGTGGCGCTCGTGGCCGGGCTGGTGGAGCGCTCGCGAGACGCCCACGGGCAGCTCGCTCTGCCCGAACAGGATGCACGAGCTTTGTTACATGCCAAGGTACTAACAACTGAATTTCACTTACTCGCTTGTTTTATGTACTGGGAATTGCATAGCATTTCAAATCCCACTCACACACATGAACACACACATCCCCCACCCCTACCTCACTCACACACAAACAAACATACACTTTAATATATAATGTTTAAGGTTTTATATTTATTTCTCCATACATATAAATAATCAATTAGAAATAATGGGATGGAAGGCTTGTGACCTGAAATACAGGCTTACCCTTAATTCAGGGACTAGCTCGCCACATAAGTGTTATTTTCGCTCTATATTATAACTTATGCCTGTAACTTTGTTGCTAGACCACATTACTTTCGAGTATATACTGTGATTGTGTTTTATTGCAAAAGTATAATAATTTCAAAACTCTGGATGATACCCCTTAGGTTGACCTAATATGACCCATATTAGGTCAACCTAAGAGGTATCATGTAGAGGTAATGTACAGAAAGATGGGAATAATGAATATCTATGCGCGGTTTATTAAGCAACTAATCATAGACTATTATGTTCATCCCGAACTGGACATTCAACGACTACATTACATCATCAGGGCAGCAATATGGGTAAATAATGTTACAAACGAGATCATCACTGATCGTTCTTCCACTGCTCAGCTGCGTCATGGTAGCTTTAAATACACCGCAACCAAATGTTGGAACAACTTGCCACCACCTTTTCATGACTTACATACTATAAATACATTTAAAACAAATACAAAAATCTAATTTTAAGTATGCAGTCAGGAACTATGTCTTCATTGTGGTCCGTGATCTGACCACGTTGGTTCTTGCTTGAAAATTATTTTCTTTTTTTTTTGTGTATTTATTTGTATATTATAATATTATTAAGGATTAAATTTTAGTTATTGTAAAAAAAAGGTGTCATAAATAAAGTTTTTTCTATTTCTAAACGTATGGACAGTGTGTGTTTCATCAGGGTGGTGGTTCATCAGGGGGTGCTTATTCCGAGGCTTATATACGGTAGTGAAAGTTGGGTTTGGCAGAAGAAGCATGAAAGCAGACTGCATGCGGTGGAAATGAGAGCATTAAGAAGTATATGTGGTGTAACCTTGAATGATAGAATAAGAAATGAAGATATAAGAGAGCAATGTGGAGTAAAAGAAGGTGTTGTGACAAAAGTAGAAAAAGGGATGCTTAGATAGTACATATAGAGAGGATAGATGAAAGACAACTGGCAAAAGAAATTTACCTTGCGAATGTGGATGGAAGGGCCGGAAGAGGAAGACCACGAAAAACGTACCTTGACCAAATTGCTGAACTTTTTAAGAAAGGCCAGGTCAAGAGTACCCTCAACCGGCAGGCTTGCATGAGGTGAATAATGAGTGTGGAGGAAGCAAGGGAAGTATGCCGAGATCGTAGCAGATGGAGATCTGTGGTCTCTGCCTACCCTTACGGGAGACAGGCGTGACGATATGTATGTATGGACAGTGTGTGTCACGTGTCAGTGTACTGCACCATGCTGCAGTTTTTAGGGAAATCATTGATCTCTTGACTTAGAGGTTAGCGTGTTAAAGAATGCGTATATGACATTAATCATCGGCGGTTTTTGGAAGAATTTGTATACCTTAGTATGGGTCTGCCTATCGATACTTACTACACCCCGTCAAAACACACTCGTGTACGTGTTTAGTTAGTATCTTACTCATAAAATAAATTATGTATTGCGTTATTTTCAGGGGTTTCCATTCATTTACCAGCAAACTCGCGATTGCTTAAACTTGCAACAGACACGGTCGCTTATCTTCGCACTTTGTCGCTGGAACGAACCACTCGCGCAGAAAATCGTAAACATGATTTTTCAAGCAATCGCTAAACACTCGGAAGTAAGTTTCCAATTCACATATTTTAATACTTAATCGAGATAATTTTATTCAAGTGGGAATACTACATAGAATACTACATTATATTTTAGAACGTACTTATTCCGCTTATCTTTCTGCTGTATATAATCATGAAAATTGATTTATATTATTTTTTTCATGATACTCTCAAATTTTTGGCAGCCATCGCCCTCCTCATCCATTTTAAAGGGAAGTGTGCGACCCGTCACACGACACCATCGCATAAACATATGCAATTTTATTGCAAGTTTATACATACTATATGCTTTTTTCTCGACCTTATATTTACAAATTAATATTTAAAAAATATTTGTGGGTACAGAGCTGCGCATCGTTCTTCAAGCTGTTGACGCTCCTCGTTGAGGGCAGCGGCGGCGGCGCGGGTGCGGCGGGCGGTCTGCCGTGCTTCACACAACTCGTGCTCTCTCGCCTCTGGGATGCTGCCGACGTTTGTCCGCACGCAGCACTCGAGTGGCTGGCGTTACAGGTACATTACAGTACTGACTACTTAATACACTGTCCTAGAGTTGAAGTCTTGCATTCCTTAAACACGGATCACTGTATTCAAGAAATAAAAACCCGTATTAAAATCGCCTGTAGCCTTCAACAAGATGAAACGTGTTCTTTGTAATCGCAACCTGAAACTTTCTTTCCACGCTAGTATGCTCCATTGTTACATCTAGCCCGATCTTCTATATGGATGAGAGGCTTGTACGCTTAAAGAAGACCTCGGAAAACGTATAGAAAAGTTCGAAATGTAGAGGCATATAGACGGATGCTCGCTATTAGCTGGAATCCAAAAAGTGGCCAATGACGAAGTTCACCGACAAGTCAAGCAAAAACCGAACTTTTGCAGACCATGAAAGGTAGAAAAGTAGATTACCTAAGTCCTATCATGAGACATGACAGGTACAAATTGCTCCAACTGATCATGATGGGAAAAATCGCGGGCAAAAGATAAGTTGGTCGGAGAATAAAGTCTTGGCTACGTAATCTCAGGAAGTGGACCAGAAAAGCGCGTACTCCAGAACTACTACACCTCGCGAATGAGGAGAGTTGTGCCGAATTTGCTGCCAAACTTCGCACTCTTAGAGGACGAAGCCATATTTATAGTAAATAATCAATTACAATATTACTAGTTATTAAAAAATTGCTTTATTAACGTACTGGTGCTGGTGTCCAGGTTCCTCGTAACAAGGCAGCTCACGCGTGGGCACTACGCACGGCAGAGCGCTGGGTGGAAGCCCAACTGCTGGCGGCGGGAGCGGCCCGCGTGCGAGCGGCGGCAGCGCTTTTGCTGGTGGCGCTCGTACCTTCGCCGCACTTCCGCGCAGGGTACTCAATACTTAGTAGTTAGTAGATGGCAGTTACGCGAAAAATATTATGCCAAATATTTCTTGAATATTTTAAATTTTTTACAAACTACAATTAAAAATATATTAATAAGAGGTATTATACTTTTCAGTTAGCCGTGCGCAAGCGAAAAATCGCCAAATAGTGTAGAATTCCACCACATTACAACCACGTACTAAACACTTTTTTCTCCACGTAAAAACACCTAACCTAATATATACCAAATTTTCATCATTTTCTAAAACAAAAATTAAGATGGAAGAAAAAAAAGAAAACGTACTTTGTTTTGAATGAAAACAGAGAATAGAGCACAGGGCTTTGCTCATCATGACATTTGGCGGAATTTTACCTTATTTGGTGATTTTTCGCTCGTTATGTTAGGTTTTCTTACAGGGGAAAAAAAAAGTTAGGTTAGGTTGTAAGAAATTTGGCGGAATTCTACATTATTTGGCGATTTGCCACTTGCGCGATATATATTATAATTTTTCTCGGAGAACTGACAACCACTAGAATAGGCTGATGCTGCAGTGGAGACTGTTTTGCCAAACGTGGTTTTGGAATGCCCCCCGGCCAAATGGAGCAACGATCTAAGCAGGACGATGCACATAGACAGACGACTACCGCAGACTGTTGTAATTATTGCAGATTGTTATTGGCTGCCAACATTGAGGGCCCTAAAAGAAGGCACTGGTAGAGGAATCGATTTAGTTTTCTCTGTAGTATATTGTGCGCCATTGATTTGGTTTGTCTATACCGGAATGATTGAACGACCTCCAATGTAAACAAGCGAGACAACAACACCGTGTTACAACAATAGAACCGTCCACGACAACGCGGTGATGCTCCTGGCCAACTCGTCGCTAGATGGCTCTAGTGGTTACAAATATAAATTACTAGCTGCCTGCCCCGGCATCGCACGGCTGGTGTACCGGCTGGTGTAATGAAAAAAATGAGACAAACCTCGGAAGGAACAATACAGACGATACAAAATTTTTCTTTTATAATATAATGAAAGATTGTCAATGTATCAATACTGACATTTATTTTTGGTAATCATAGCTTATTTTGTTAATTATAATAATAGCGCCATCTATTAGTTATATTGCGATTTAAAATGACAAAATAGAAAAATTGTTCTATGACGTCTTTCCGTACAATTTTTCGAAAATTATCTTTTATACAAACCTTGTCCTGATAATAACAAATAAAACAAAAAAAACTTATCCAATTTGATGCAGTCGTTCTGAAGTACAATATTTGAGCGATTCATTTTTATTTATATAGATTTAAATTAAATTGTGATTGAAATGTGGACTATGGATGTTTAAATGAATCAAGATCGTATTATTTTTGTTGTTTTTGAAAGGTATTTAATTTACATAACTTCAATGTAAGGTATGCACGACCGCGCCCGCAGCCAACTCACCATTTACCCAAGCTACCGGACACCGCACACCACGCACTGCACCAGGTGACACACTATTTTTTGTTACCAGATCTACAATTGTTTGGTTAAGGTAATATGTAGAAAATGGGACATACATTTCGTCACGCTTGTTTCCCGTAGGGGTAGGCAGAGACCATATATCTCCATCTGCTACGATCTCGACACACTTTCCTTGCTTCCTCCATACTTATCACTCTCGTCATCCAAGCCTGCCAGTTAAAGGTACTCTTGATCTGGCCTTTCCTAAAAACTTCGGCGATTTGGTCAATGTATGTTTCCCTTGGTCTTCTCCTACCGACCCTTCCATCCACATCCGCAACGTAAATTTCTTTTACCAGTCTTTCATTCATCTTCTATATGTGCCCAAACCATATAAGCATCTCTTTCTCGATTTTCTAATGAGAAAATAAAGAAGGGAAAAGGTTTCCGTACCTCTGCTCTAACGTACAAAATACGATAACATAGAAAAATGCTACCATTTAACGCATTCATTTTGTGATGTGATTTTTCATGTCCGAGGCGGCCATAGGCAAACCGGGTCACCTGTTGGCAAACAATCACTTCCGGATGTGGACATCCACACCACTAAATGCCTTGCAGCTGCATTTGCTACCTTAGGGTAAAGATGTGAATAATGGAGAAGAGGAAAGTAAGGGAAAGAGAAAGAAATAAGGCCACCACTGGTATAAAATTTATTACTTCTTGTATTAAATCCTAGCGGACTAGAAAATCGCGGACATAAGACAACTTGGTCGAAAAAGAAAGTCTTGGCTACGTAATATCAGGGAGTGGACCGGGATAACGAGTGCTCCAGAAGTGCTACACCTCGCGAAGGAGAAGGAAAGTTGTGCTGAATTGGCTGCCAACCTTCGCAAGTCGGAGAGGCACTCTTAGAAGAAGTATTAAGCACTGTATAATAATTATTAAAATTTTATTAGTTTTTACACAAATGAGATAGTTTCGTAAAATTAGATAGAAATATTGGTATGTATTTCTACTCTTTGACGACACCTTTAGGTATACACGATGCTACTGGGTAAGCTGAAAGCGGCACGAAAATACACGGACATCGCAGTGCACGGCACCATGAAACTAACAGCGTACTTTGGAGTCATGTCTTACTGCGTAGTCAGTCGTGTCGAAAAACTCATGGTAAGTATCTGACATTAGTTCAATTTGTAACGATTGGACTTACCTATTGGCAGTTATATATAATATATAACGTTCAAAATATTGCTAGTATTTATTTTTTTTAAAAGATTCAATTTTTTTATGTCAAGTATAGATAATTTGATTTAAATTTTCGTAGTTTGGCTTTTATTCCGTAGTTCAGTAATTGGGTAATTATATGTATAATATATAGGTATAATAGTTGGGTAAATATTCCAATGTATCGAGATATGTTGGAAAAGGATTTTGCCCATTAGCGACTACCGATTTCCAATAAAAAGTTGACATTAATATCTTAGTAAATTTATGTTAGTAGCATGCCAGCAATTAAAACAGTTTTCTAACATTTCATGTTATAAATGTATATAACGTGAAACGACTTCACTTATATATATATATATATATATATATATATATATATATATATATATATATATATATATATATATATATATATATATATATATATATATATATATATATATATATATATATATATATATATATATATATATATATAAACGTGATATATATAGTATATATATCGATATGCGTCGGAAAATAATGTTGGCATATACAATTAAAAAGAAGAATATTTCCTTAAACTTTACTTAAACAAATATTTTGTAAAACTATTGCTACTGAAATGTTCTATGTAGTTACTAGCTGACCCGACTAATTTTGTTTTACTATATAAATTATTTCTAAGTAAAGGTTTAAAATTATTTTACGACCCATTCTCATACCTACCAAATATACAAAAAAAAGTTTATAAATATCTGTCAAGCCGTTTCGCAGGAGTGCGAAAACAAACATTGTGACATGATATTTTTATATATTAGATAATCACATAACTATATAAAATTCAATTTCGTATTCATGTTTTGATTAATTTAAAAGTATCATTGTTTATTATAATTAATTTAAATATATATAAAATGTTAAATTATTTTAAAAGTGACAATGAATGTAAACCAAATCACTTACCTTTTCATACTGGTTAATTATGGTGGTGTTCCAGTTCGGTGAGTACTTCACCGATCTGTGGGAGCTGTACCACCCCGCGATATCGGAGCCGTCGGTGGCGGTGCACCCGAACAAACAGGCGTTGTTGACGTTCTGGCATGCAGTGTGCGTCGACTGTCCGGAGAACGTGCAGCTCGCGTTGGCCAACCAACGGCTCACCAAACACATCGCCTTCAATTACATACTGTGAGTTCTATAATGTACTATCACATCACATCGCTGTTATATATATATATATATATATATATATATATATATATATATATATATATATATATATATATATATATATATATATATATATATATATATATATATAAATATATATAATATTTACACGCTTTTTGAAAATCAGAAGAGACTTCGCTTGTCTCACCTCCAGCGGAGACGAATTCCATACCCTAACAGCATATACTGTGGAAGATTGGTCAATGAATTTGGTATGATGAGCGTGCATTTTTAATATTAAATTTCATTAAGAAATACAAAGTGAGTCTTGAGATAAGGGGTAAGATGGATTAAATAAAAATAAATAAACTTATTGCAAATCTTGCCCCGGCGATGGTCATAGTACCTGCCGCGACCGCACCTACTCGCGTGGCCTACCGACGAAGTTCTATAAAGCTCTAGAATCAAGCCATTTTACATTAAAGGCAGTTCACTTCTATCGAACTTTGATGATGAATCACGTTTTTCTTTTGCATATCCAGTGCTGACCACGAGGATGGTGAGGTTGTGGCATACAACCGTGCCATGCTGCCACCCTACTACGCGCTGCTGCGGCTGTTGTGCAGGCGATCGGCTGCCTTCACGCGTTCGCTCGCCCAACACCAGAACATTCACTGGGCCTTTCGTAACATTGCTCCACACGCGCATCTCTATCCCGGCGCTGCAGACGAGCTTCTAAGGTCTGATTGATATTTAAAGACAAAATATTCTCTTAAATCATTTATCTTCGTCCTTATAACAAATCACAGTTCGACACATACCATGCTGGCAGTTAACAAGTATATTTATTCTCCTTAACTGAAAGTTGTGCGTTCTCTATATTTTTTTTCTTAGGTTACATATATTGTAACCACACATACACATAATGCCTATTGTATTGTATATGGCTATTATTATTATCATGACAGTCCATATATATCCCACTGTTGGATACAGGCTTCCTTATTCCTCGAGGAATGAACATTAATTCACCCTACTTCTTCTAGGTGGATTGACTGGGCAGCCAGACTCGGAATAAATACCTGTAGGTCATACATATATTAATCCCAATGCGGAAATCGAACTGTTGACCAACGACGAAGGCGGTACTTTTACCACTGATTATTATATTATCTAACAACGTTGAATTTTCACCTTGTATCCATTTCAAAAAAAATATTTACATTACATTATTTTTTATTTATTTTTTGTATTATTATATAAGAAATGGTATACACAAACTTGAATTAAGTTTTTCCGTATACCGTTGTGATGAGGTGTGGGTGTATTTATAGTGGGTGCGTGTGTATTGTGGGTAGTGTAAATGTATTGTGTCAACCGCTGCCCGCTGCCCGCCGCCCGCGGGTGCGTCGCTGCACCCGTTCCATATTTACTGTAGAAGCGGTGTGGATAAGTAATATATGTATATTCCAAGCAAATATACCGTCGTTTCATATATTGTTGATTATTATCTTATATTAACCGTTATCGGTCGCTACTTTTTTATAAGTGCTTCTCGCTAGGTTGTAGCTACAGTTACAGTTTTCATTGACCTTATTTATTTTTGGGCTCAATATATTAAAAAATAATTGGAAAAGGCATTTCACACAAAGCGAGTTTCAACATGTCTCGTCTTGTCACCTCCCACGTGACTTACGACCGCAGCGACAACTATATACTGTTGTCACGTGAGAGGTGACTTACGACTGATAAGGGTTAAAATATTTCTACCTCGAGCAATGCAGTTCGAAATTTAACAAGAACATTATTAAACAGGCTAGCGCGGATTCTAGCGTCGCGCGGCGGCAGCTCCAGTAGTAGTAGCAGTAACAGCAACAGCGAAAACCCTGAAAGTAAGGAGGCAGCCGCTTTCAGACGGAGCACTCTCTCCGCTTACTTACAGGGTTAGTATTCATTTTTCGACCATTCATTTTATGGAAGATATAAGCAAGTGGATCGTCTGATGCTCGTCCATGGACATTTACAATATTAAGGGTACTGGACATGTATGGCCTACCTTAGGGTAAAGATGTCAATAATGGGAGGGGAAGAAGGAAATTCAGAAAAAAAAAATGAAATATAATAGTAATGCGAGAAAATAGGCGAATTGACTTTTTTTACTTGTGTTTTTATTAAGATCAAGAAGAATAAAAAATATGCCTATAAATAAAATATTTGTATTATCTATGAAATTTTAAGATCTTATCAAGATTTCAAAGTAAGATAGAAGAGGTCTTTAACTATTTTAATCTAATTCTTAATTTTATGTACATTCTAATATACATACATGAATATGATTATAGCTTAATAGCAGACTTATCCATGCTAACAGCTACAATATATCACTCACTATATCATAGTATCGTGCTATATTAATCAGTTTCTGATTTGAAACATTTTAAATATAATAACAATTTATTTTAAAAATATGGACTTTAATTATGTACATGTTGGCAGGTTTAAACGGCAGAACTTGTTGGACGACCCTTATATCAGCATTCTGCACATTAGTGGAAAATGAGGACGACAGACTTTATGTAGTGTATAATGGAGGACTGCAAATGACTTTTGAAGTAAGTTAATTGATAACTAAAGTATGAATATATTGTTTGTAAAGTCAATATGTGGTAGTGACTTTTTAAACTACAAGTCTCTTTGTTTTATAAAAAAATCTTTCTAAAAAAGAATGTGAAGAGGAAGTAATAATGCGTTCGTAGTTTATGGATGGCCCCTTGTCGAATAACCGTCAGATCACGTGTTGTAAATTTTAGATTTGCTAAATGTGCTTATCGTTTTTTAAAAAAAATAATTCAGGCCTAAATTCACAAGATTGTTCATATGTATTGATTATAGAGGTGTTTTGTATTTATATGTGGTGTGGTTGAATTCGACAGGCGTTGCACAGTCTACACGCGGTGTACGTTGAAGGCGGTGGTGTGGGCGTGGTGGGTGGGGCGGGCGGCGGCACGGGGGGCGGGGCGGTGCGAGCCGAGCTCACCGCCGCGCTGCGGTGGGCGCGCGCACTGTGTCGGACGCTGCGCACGCGACGCGACGCGAAAGAAGCGCGAGCGCTGCTACTAGCTTGTAAGGACTGGCCAGAGTGCGCGCGGAGACTGCTCACTATGCTCAATTTGCATCAGAGGCTCAACCATTTGCGCGACGCCGCTTTAGGTGTGTATAATTACTGTAGTGTATTTATATATATAAATGTGGAAGGTTAATGACGATTTGTAAATGAAGGTGTTCTTCGCGAGTTGGTGTTGATCGGTGGTGGCGCAGCGTTGGGCGCGCTGGTGCC
Source organism: Baronia brevicornis (assembly GCA_031353405.1). Classification (NCBI taxonomy): domain Eukaryota; kingdom Metazoa; phylum Arthropoda; class Insecta; order Lepidoptera; family Papilionidae; genus Baronia; species Baronia brevicornis. The sequence continues at coordinate 20,776 of JASFAT010004479.1, read as the reverse complement.
GCTGGCTGCGGGCGCGCACGCGGCAGCGCGTGGGGCCCCGCGGCCGCGGGCACGCACGCTACTCCACGCGTGCAATCCGCGTGGGAATGCAGCGCCCCTCGCCACACCCCTCGCACCCGTCTACAGGCCGTACCATAAGTTTATTGGTAAGACCATTACAGACTTTTATCGCCAACTTATAGCAGTGACGTTATGTTTTTATTTCATTTTCGTAATCTTATATTATTATCAGTTATATTGTTTGATTGTGGTGGTATATTATACAATATAGTTCGATTAAGACGTATAAGTGAAGTGATACATAGTATATTAGTGATAATAAATGCGTGTATAGCAACTATTTAAGCTGACTGAAAAACTGTATAGAAGGTTTTGATAGAGTCTGGTCATATTTCAAGAGATTTGATGTTGATTTGATTTACTTGACACTGGCATAATAGTTATAACTTATTGTCATCAAAGAAAAGAAAAGACGATTTCAAGTTCTGTCCCATTCTCCTGCTTTTCTACAGCCCATATATGTCCCACTGCTGAGCACAGACCTCTCTATTTCTGGAGGAACGGACGTTAACCCACCACGCTTGTCTAATGTGGAATGGCCTTGTTTACCAGATTCGGATTATCGCATTGGAATAAATATATGTAGGCCATACATATATTTATTCAGATGCGGGGATCAAACCTGCGACCATTGACTACATGGGCGGAGGTCCCCGCCACTGAGCCAATTGGTCATCGTCCCATCACCTTGATGGTTGTCAATTCATTACTATGATATTCAGTTGCAATTCTCTGTCACGAATGGTTTTAACGATCTACCACCTATAAAGTTTTCGTACAATCATAACATTGGACTATTTTTTTATGAGATAGGAAGGAAAACGAGTGGGCGTGTAAGCTGATGGAAAGAAATTAACGACGCCCATAGACATGTACCGGCCTTCGAGAAATGTAGGCTCTTTTTATCCAAAAGACGCGTCATGTCCATGGAAGACCGGCAAAGAATTTGAGCGAAGAAAATTCTGGCGGATCTCGTTTGTCTACTCTGCTATAAAAAATCATTCTTCTTTTAATGTCCGATTTATTATAGCAGTATTTCTACTTTTATATAACTACTTTACCTGACGGAGAACTTCTTCTAACCCAGTCAGCAATTTGCGGGCCTCCTTATTGCGTGTCCTTCCAATAAAGATGTAAAGGATCAAAAGCCGATATCGCCAAAGCATAACCCTAAAAAATTGTGCAACCCGCAGATACGTGTTGCCGTGTAGCGCGCAGTCAGCGCTGTATGTCGGAGCAACTGGTGCTGTTGTCAGCGCTGTGCGCGCTGGAAGCTGTACCGTTGAAGTTCAACTATTTTGCCGCTTTCTGGAGGGATGTGGCAAACACGCCGGTAAAATATTTTTTAATTATTTAAAATACATATGGCAAAACTATTTTTATGTTTCAAGTAGTGAAAGTTTTGATATAAATTCTACTCTGTTTAGGGATTAATTGGTCTCTTAATTGCATTGGCCACTCTTTGGAAAACTGAAGTTTGTTGCCTAAGTCTCCACATTTAATGGGCGAATGAGATGATTTATTTGAAGTGTATTTCAGCATTGACGCTGGTTCGAATTAGAATGAATCCCCCTCGACTGAATTTCTGCTTATACTTAAAATCGAGAAGGCAAACAAAGACAGTGAACAAAGTATGTAAAACTAGATTTGCTTCAGTATAGACATCGCAACAATATCGTTTTTAACAAATAAATGAAAATACTGCAAAATAATTCTTAAAATGCAGCTCAATATTCAAATAACACATTTATATGAATTTTAGATAATTCAAAATAATTTATTTTACACTAATTACAATTGTTATAATTATTTTATACAAACCAACATTATCCATATATATCTGCCAACAGATAGTTCCGAAATATTATTATTGTCTATTGCAATATAAAATTAGTATTGTCTATTGCATAATATAATTAAATAATGATATGAATTCTAATGCGCCGACATATACCTAAGTAAATATTAATATTTCTCTAGATGTGGGAGTCGAATCCAGAATCATTGGCTCAGAAAGCGAATGCTTTGCGACTAAGCTATTTGAGTCTTCTATATTTATTTATTTCCATAGTCGCCTCGTACGGCGACCACGGTAAGAAATAGGTTGGCCCATACAGCAAAGTATAAAACAACCAATTGGCTCAGTGGCAGGGCCCCCCGCGTACCGAGTCAATAGTCGCGGGTTCGATCCCCGCATCGGAATAAATATATATATTTATGGCCTACAGATATTCATTCCGAGTCTGGTAACCTCTTCCATTCGCGCTGTACAAGAGTGGTGGGTTAATGTCCGTTCCTTCAAAAATGGGGAGTCCCGTGCTCATAGTGGTACGTATATATATGGGCTGCAAAAAAATACAGCAAAGTGGATAAATAAATCATTATTATTGTAGGCAGACGCGAAGCTTGAAGAGATGCTCTTGGAATGCAGTGTAGTAACAGAGTATATAGACAACGTGCTACTGGATGAACGGGAGTCGCTGGAGGACCCCGCCATCTACGAATTCATGCAACACTATTACCCCAAGGTGAGTACTGGGGAACACAAACTAAATCTATATAAATGTAAAGTATTTCTATACACAATATAAATGTTTATACCCATTTAACTACCTACATCAGGTATCTGTGGCTTCTTAATCTATATATAATTTACATTCTTTCAAAGTACAGACTCTTCGGTTATGGAATTTGTTGCCGCTGGAAGTGAGACAAGAAAAGTCTCCCGATTTTCAAAATGCTTGTCAAAAATCACTATTTATTTTTGTTGACATGTGTCCTCCTTACAGACCATAGACTAATTTTTTTCCTCGTAGCTCTTTGAGGTTTCTTTTGAGGTCTACTCGTTATATAACTGCGATTGCGGTTTCTCGGCACCAGAATCACTAAAAAGCGGTCGCCTCGTGGTTGTGTGCAACTTTTTCTCACAGAATCTTGCCTTCTCTGATTGGAACCTGTCTCTGAGTATTGATTCCAGGTTCTTTGGACGGTTGAACGACTTATGGTTTAACCGCTGTGAGACGTAACATTCTATACCCCACTTCCAGCAACGCTACAATTTTACTAGTTCTTATTGGCTTTTTCTGCCATTACAAGAGACATTAAGATATCTGTTTTAAGTCACAATAAGGCAGGATGATGCGAAAAACATAAATTATTCGAGTAAAAATAACAAGTTAGTTTTAGTTGCCTAAAAACCTTCTAACAACAAACCCGCGAAAAGTAAGTAAAAAGTCACTAACTAAATTTGAAACTAAATTGATTTTTTTTATTTTTGTTAGCTATGCGAATCGTCGAGTTCATCCGGAGGTGCGAGTTCGAGTTCGTCTAGCGGCGGAGTGACTTGTGCTGCAGGCGCAGCTTGCGCAGCAGAAGCGTTAGGCGAGGAGCTTTGTTCGTTGGCGTCGCGGGCCTCGCTCGCTGCGCTGCTGGGACCTACGCGTGCGCTGCTGTTACTTGCAGCGCAGCATCGTTCGCCTGCAGCAATGCTTGCCTTGCAGCGACCGCTTGCAGCGTTGCAGCAAAGGTTACTACGGACTGCAGGTACCTGTTCATATAACATAACAGATGTGCGGGGTGCGTTAGTTGCTTACTCGTCTATTTTTAGTTTCCAGCGGTTTTATGTTTAGTTAATTCAAACCAATTTCATATATTTAAAATGTAGTTAAAATAAAAAGAAATTGCCGTTAAAAAGTTTTACTAAAAGTATTTATTGACACTTTCGATTACAATATTTTTTTACACTTTTCATTACAAGAATGATTATTTAAACATTATTTCTAAATAGATGACCCTGCCGGATATTCATGTCGCGCTATACATTGCATACGTTAGTCTATTTTATATGTTATAAATGTGATTTCTGTAACTTTTTTTACTATTTGTAATGTTATACTCAGATGAAGAGAGTTCGGAAACGGAAGTGCACGCGGAGATACGCGGGGAGGCGCGGTCGCCGTCGGGTGAGGGCAGCGAACCGGACGAGGCGGAGGAAGTGTTGGAGGCGGACGATTCGCCCGACGAGGCGCCGCCGACGCGACTGGATGCTCGTCCGCAGCTCGCGCTCGCTGTGCGTGCGTTGGCCGCGTTCGCAGACGCCGCCGACACGCAGCACGAATCCGACTCGTAGACATACAAAACATATGGTATACACGCTGTTCTTATTTTATTTGCCACAAAAACACGATATAAATAGATAAATATATTTGACGGCGACAGTAATTTCTAATATTAAAAAGAGACTACGATATCATGCGCTAGTGGAACGTGCATCTGAGGTCTTCATCCCCAGTATGGCCCCAGCACGTTTCAAGAGAATAAAAGAGGCTACGCCATTATATAGGCACGTATACCATGACACCTTAACTCACACGTATCGGCACGGCACCAGCCAAGTACGTAGAGTAGGTAACGACCGCTATAGCGCGCGACGAAAGGCCGCTTATATGAGGTTCTCTTATCTACGTTCGTTAGTATGTCAGTTCTCAGCCCCTAGACCTTGGAGCCTAGGGGACTACTAGAGACCATAGCTTCTTAGGTCAAATCCTCACCTACGCGTTTAACGTATTGTCACGACATAATTAAAATTTACACATACACGTGTACATAAGGCACGACGTAAGGCCAATTGGAAACTGCGATTAGCGCAGGTTCTCCAAATCATCATTCTCATAGGCCCAGTATACGATAACGCTGTTTAAGCCTAGACTATTGGCCGATTGGCACAGTGGCGGGGCCCTCCGTCCGCGGAGTCAATGGTCGCGGATTCGATTCCCGCATCGGAATAAATATTTATATGGATTTATAAATGTTTATTCAGAGTCTGGTAACCCTCCCAATCCGCATTTCCTTTCCTGCCCCTTCTTTTCTTCTCTATCCTTTCCTTTCCTCTCCGCCAATCCACGGTCTGCCGTGCCAATGGATGCATGGCTAGGGGCGAGCCTAGTCGCAAGCGCGCCGATCGTCCCGGGATCGGGCTCCCCCGGGTACTATGGTGCCTTACCTCAGCATGCAGGGCTCTGCTGGGGCTGACCTCCATCCTCCCTTGCGGCTCGTGGGATTCACTAAGACGAATTTAATATACCTAATTTGTCGAAAAATGACGGCGACGTGGTTCGCCACCCATCACGTCCTGTTTCTCACGAGGGCGAAAAGCGACCAATGACGAACCGTTTCGCTGCTATGAATGGCAGCGGATGGAGCTCTTTGGTCTCTGCCAACCCCTGCGGGGGATAGGCGTGAATATATAAAAAAAAAAGCCTAGACTACCAGCATTAATATCTTCGAATTAAATAGGCACGCATTTTCTACGAGTGCGTTTCGGTGCACCGACCACTGTCTCAGTGGGAATCTCTGCGTTCCTCACCGCCCCTAGTTGGTACCCACATATGTCCGATATTAATTGGAATTAATAAAATTTAATTAAAACTTATTCTTTTGTGATTTACTTTTGATGTCAGACCATTTTCCGACATATTTTTAGTGTACACCAAAAACAAAATTTTGTTAAGTCAAGTTATTGACTTAATAAAACTTTGTTAATTATATTATAACAACACTTAAACACTCAGAGTTGTCACACTGTATAGGCAAAGGAATTTTGAATGAGAGAGTACATACATACATATATCATCACGCCTGTTACCCGTATAGGGAGAGACCACAGATCTCATTTGCTACGATCTCGGCACATCTTCCTTGCTTTCTTCGCACTCGTCACTCTCTTCATGCGAGCTGATCAGTTAAGGGCCTTTTTTAGGCAGGGCTCTTGACTTGGCCTTTTTTAAAAATTACCCTTGTTTTATGGGATAAGAAGGCAAACGAGCAGGCGTCTCACCTGATGGAAAGCAATCAACATCGCTCATAGACTTGCAGCGCCATAGGCAGTGCGAAAGCGTTGCCGACCTTTAAGGAAGGTGTCATTATGGGAGTGGAAATGGGAGGAAGAGGGGTAGAGGGAGGGTGTTGGGCCTCTGTAACTCGGCCGCTCACCGTACGAAGCGCGGTAGGTAAGCTACCACTTAGACGCCGGTTTTCTGCGGGAGTGTGGTACTTCCCCGGGCGAGCCGGCCCGTTCATGCTACAGACAAATATTATGCCATTCTTGACAAAGTATTCGTCTGCAGTGTGGCTCTACCACTATTAGATATACCCTAACCTAGCACCCTTCCATCCATATCCGTAACGTAATTTATTGTACCAGTCACCTTTCATAATGAGAGAGTACCTTTTGGTTTCTTTGTCACTTAATATACGTAATTTAGCTAAGGTCGTGCTAATGTTTTCGCAAGATTTTGACATAAGTGATCTTGAGATTTTGAAATAGGATCAAAAAACTAGCTGTATACACGACACGAACCTAAATGTTTCAAGCTAGCTAAGGTGCGCCAAAATTAATATGTATTATTAATGACGTTAGTATGTAACCATTGACCGTATATCATCGTCAACATCATAAAGTTCTAGAAACTTGCTGACTATCGTAGAAGACCAATAACGTTTAAGTAGAATTAATATTTTGCTACATCTTGTGACTATGCTGATACTTTTTTGTTGATATTATGTTGTGTATTGTATATACATTTATCCCCACAAAATTCCGCCTTAGACAAGCGTGGTGATTAATGTCAATTCCTCAAGAAACGAAAAGTCCCCTTTGCCAACAGTAGCACCTGTATGAGCTGTAATATATATGTATATATATATATTATTTATGCTTTCAGATTCCCATGGAGCAGGAATAATATAACGACCGACATTGCTTCATGTGTTCAATCACCAGTACACTTATAATTGGCCACCCAACGAGGAGTTGTTGGATCGAATATGAGATGATGTATTCGATTTTCTTAACACGGAACTACGTTGGCAACTTATATAATTTGTATTAGTGTGATAATTTGTAAATTGACTTTTAAAAATAATTTTGCTCAATTTGACAAAGAAATTTGAGCTAGGCAAGTAAGCTGTAAATAGTTAATTTGAGTTGTTATAAGATGTTTTGGTTGAATATCACAAGTCTTAATATAATACAAAGCATCAAAGTGATAGTACATGTTTATCAATAAATACCAAGTTTTAACAGGAAAAGATTTACGAAATTATCAAAATGTTACTACATATATGTCGCTTGGATTTGTTAATGCTCAACCATTTTCGAACCATAATCCCTCACCTATGCAGCTGGGAAAAGTTTATGGTCCCAAAATGGGTTATTTAAGTGGATAGTTAATTCAAATATTCAAGCACACAATTACAATATAATACATTGAAAACCTTTCAGTCATGTTGCCATGTAAAAATAGTAAATATCAATAGCCAATCAACAGCCGACTATAAAATCCTGTTGGAGATCCTGTCAAAGTACAACATTTAAAAAATATAAAAGCTTACGTACTAGCATTAAATTATTAAAGACTTAAATTTCAAATATTAGTGACGGTTGTTACCAATTGTCGTTAATATTTAAATAAAATATTAATTTCTGACTTACTCAAATATAGTAATTAATTATCTTATTGTACATTTTTACCATATTTCTTTTAATCAAGACATCGTGCAGTGTTCAGAAATAAATGTTATCCTTACCCTTTATACGAATGTAATAAGAGTGACAGGAAAACTTTGATATGTAGTAAAGCTTTTTTCTTCTTAAAGTGGGCGGGGTGTAAAATCTGACGTGGCGTTCACGTGAGACAGAAAGAAGCTTTTATTGTGCAAAATTTATTTGTAATCGCATATACATACGTCTTGGGCTTTTGATTGGCTCATTTGAATTTATAGCTCTCATAAAATTATAGGGAATGTATAGAAAAATAATTGTTTCGAAAGGTTGTAGAAATTATAAAAGTTGAAATATTTTTGTTGGTTCCTGAATTTGAATCTAATATTTCACAACAATTTATGGAGGATGAGAAGTAGTGTCGGTCGTCGCATGTAATATCTCCAAAATGAGTCCTAGTGAAATATTAAATCACTTTACGACCACCGAATCATGAGAAAATATATCGAATACGTACAAAATCGAATACAGAACGCGTACCGATTCTTTTAGGGGCGGTAAAATTGAAAATGAAGATATAAAAAAGTACAGGTCACAAAAAAATGTTTCGTAACGAAGAACTTAAACTAATAATAACAATGTTAACGAAACTTTAAGATAGACTTAAATTTTGAGTTAAACTTTAACTTTGTTTCGTTAATTTAAAATATACGTTTCACAGTTCAGTTTAATGAAATCCAGGTACGTGCCATTTTTTTAAATCTGTTTACGAAATTTAAAAAATTGCCATTTTCACAAACTGCATAATTTTTTTGGTATAAAAGCTTTTTAAATGTTTTTGAATATTTGGTTATAATTATTTCTAATAATATAAAATCAGAAATGATTAACATATGAGTAATATGAAATGTTTCTATAATACTTTATTTGGTAGAGTATTAAAGTTTTATGTAAAAAAATTGCAAAAATTTACACCTTTTACATTATAGGGAAATTATTACTACAAAATATTGAACCCGTAACCTTTAAATAATTTAATTTAGGAATATTTCAAACATACCAGGATTCACTGATTGCATAAAAACAATATTTTTATGCATATTTTGGATACTTTAAGCAATCAGTGGAGTTTTCTCGCCAATTTACATCACTGACGTGTTTATATTTCATTTTCATAGTCTTACGTTATTAAAAGCTATATTATTTAAATGTGGGTGCATATTATTTTATATAACTCAATTGAAGTGTAGGAGTGAATAAAATGTGATAAATGCGTGTATCGTGACTTTTCAAGTTGATTGCAAAAGTCCATAGAATTTCTTGGATAAAATGTCCTCTTTTTTATCAAGACATTACAAGCTGGCTCTAATATTTCAAGATACTTTTTATTATTTTAGTTGACATGACATAATAATGAAATCATCACAGAAATAAAAAGAAGTTATTAATACTGTACCTAATCTGGAATGTTAAACATCAACCTGTTGAGGGTGAACCATATTCGGCAACATGCTCATGAAAACGCTTTAAATTATTAATTAATATGAACCAAGAACATTCATGATAAATTATTTTTGTAGGTAATTGGCACCAGTATGCTAGCATTCTATTAATAATTGCCAGAATTATATTAAATAAAGCGAGTTTGCTGTTGTAATTTTTTTTATAAAATCACAAAAAAAAATTATGTTGTTTTATCTGTATTTTGTTGTTCCATGAATTTACAAATCTTAATTCTTTTAAAAAACAAATAAATCAATAAAAAAATTAATCACACGTTTTTATCAATGCTAATTCAAAAATAAAAACCAAAATTAAAATTAAATTACAGTCAAATAGTGCAAATTTTATTTATAGGTCGATTTTCTTAATCCTTTAAACATTCCAAACTTGGAATCGTCTAAAGCAAAAAGCTTATATATGGAACCTTATCTTTACTTCTTCTTATAGTTCAGTAGTTCAGGTACCCTTTATTTTATTCACGTTTCTCTTGTTCAACGATAAAAATGAATAAAAAAATACAAAAACATTTTAATAATACATCACGGTGGCACTTATCATAGGTTCAAAATATATGTTTTTTCTTAATTTTGTGTAAAATTTGGGGCAGCAATTTAATATTGTATGATGTCATGAATGTTATTTTTTCCATTTTTACAGCTATTAATAATCAGATTCTCTGATGTATTCATATATCTTCTTCTTTTCTTTTATAGCAACCAGTTACAACTGATACGCTAGTGTCAAATAAAATACGTTAACATCAAATCTTTTGAAATAAAACTAGTCAACTTATCACGGTTACGTCGTGATAAAATGGTGGCCATTTTAAGAAAACCTTCTAGAGACTTTTTGAGTCAACTTAAAAAGTCACGATACACGCATTTATTTCTTATCACTTCACTTATACGCCTGAATCGAACTATATTTTATAATATACCACCACAATTAAACAATATAACTAACACAACGTCATTGACGGAAAAACACCTCTTTATATCTCTTAATATATAAAAATCACGTGTCACTGTGTTCTTACGCGCTAATCTCCGAAACCGACCAATCGTTTTCAAGGAAATTTTATGAGAAAGTATGGTTAATTCTTACTTGAAAAAAATACTTTGACCCGATAGATGGCGCTGTTGTATATTGACATATTTTTTTTTAAAGGAAAATGTCTGCCTGGGCCCACTAGTTTATATGATAAAAGGTATAGGCATGAAGAGCCTGGCCTGAAACGTACAAAGCTAAGAAATTATAAGTTTATTAAATTTGTTATTTACGTATGAGTTATTGAATAAAATATAAACAGTTTATTCCTCGCGGCGCTGTCCTCATCTTCTTCAATTTAATGAAGTTCTAGTGGTAGTGCTTGAGACTGTATACAAATATTGTTTATTTACACATTTCGGTATACAAAAATGAGTTTTTAAAGACTTTTTTCGGATGGAATGCTTTAAAGAATTCACTAGTCGAGAATATTTTATGACTTTATAATGTATCTTGTGAACAAAGGTGTAGATTTTATCTTTCGGAATCTCTTTAACTTGCATTGTCATAATGAAATACCAACACATGTCGATCAACATGTTAATGTAGCTTGTTGCTTATTCCAATATGTGTAAATCGTATTTGGAAAATTCTTGTAAAAAGTCTTCATTGCTTCAACATTTCAATTGGCTTTTATTCATTGGTTCTGTCAATTTTATTTTTCCCGTGTAAGTCAAATACGTTTCGGCTGTGAGAATTTTGTTAGTGTAAGATATGTGACGTACCTTAAGAAGTTGATATAAAAATTATTCCCATTACTATGATAATTGAATTTTTTTCCAACTTACCTTAATAATAACACCCGTCCAAAACATCACTTACCTTTTATATTATACTTGCATTTTATATATACACCCCTTTGCAAAAAAAAACGGGCGGTTTTGATTATTCTACTTTATTGGCAATAATTTCGTTTTAATAGCCAAACCAAGCTACTGGCACTTAATAAAGAGTCTGGATATGAAAAAAAGTTAATTCAAAATTCGAAGCTTTTAGTTTGAAAAAAATAATCCCTTTTTTAGTATGTGACTTTTTATTTACTTTTCGCGCGTTTGTTGTTAGAAGGTTATCAGGCAACACAAACTAACTTCTTGTTATTTAAGTAGAATAATTTATGTTTGTCGCATCATCGTGCGTTATCGTGACATAAAACAGATATCTTTGTATCTATTTTAATCGTAGAAAAAGCAATAAGAGCTTTGGACAGGCCGTTTGGACTGGCCAGCGCTGAGCCCTGACCTTAACCCCATTGAGCACGTCTGGGACCTCCTAAAAAGGCGAGTACGATCTGTTCAACCACCTCCACAAAACATCAGGGAGCTTAAACGTGTGATCTCGGCTGAGTGGGAACACATTTCACAGGACACCAACATAAGCTTGCTGGAAAGCATGCCAAGACGATTACGTGCCGTAATTGCTGTAGGTCATACTCGTTATAATTTTTATTTTTTTTACTACTCGTAGCCTTAATTTCACTATACCCATATAAATGTCCATTTTTACACGGATTTCTGTTTAAATTGACTAAAACAACGATTCTAGGATTTAAGTGTTAAAAAAAAAATTCTAGGCATCCAAGCTAATGACATACTTAAAATATTAATATGATATTTGGATATATTAATATGATATTTACAATGGATAATTGAAAAGCCTATTAATGTAAGGTGCCCGTTTTTTGCAAAGGAGTTGTACCTGCCCGATTTTGTTAGTCAAATTCCTGTATAAAAAATATGAAATGTAACGTAACCACACAACACTGCCTAATTAAAACCTTAAGGTTATTATCACATGTTAATGTATATAAATTAGGATAAAGCCATAGCGCATGTCCATTTTACATTAAACAGTGAGCAATATCATCCATCACAAATTTTCTCGTCGCTGTAGATTAATTGTTTGTAATTAAAAAGTGGATTCAAGATAAATGTCTCGAATCTAATATTACCTTAGTAGAGGTCAATAGTTATAATATAGAATTCAATAAAAGCAATAAAGTTTTTCATTATAATTTGTACTTTACTTAATGTATGATGAATGTTATGGTCGATGCACGTTAGCAGATATGATTCACCAAGTGATGCAAAGAGTCGCTGGTTGGATAACTGAAAGAGTTTTGATATAATGTGGTGCTATCGTACGGGAGAGTGAATGGTAGTTGAGACAAAATGTGTATTTTATTTTGTCTTGATTTTAGAGCTTATTAATATATATACCTTAAATATAGCTATGCTGTAATTATCTTTTCTATTATTTTAAGGTTGTATTTTACTTTAACTCGGTGATGTACGCCCTTTGTGACTGTAAGCTTTCTGATGATAGGTTTGCAAGCAGAATGGCCATTTCAGCATTGCTTTGTAATGGTGTATGTTTTGAACTTACGTATTATAACTGCATTGATTTACTGAAACTCAAGTTTAGGTTGAATATAACTGTCTTAATGAAATTAATTTGTGAAAAAATGAAGAATACTGTACATGAGATTGGAAAGCCAAAGTAAACAGTATTTTATAAAAAGTTTTTTTTTGTTTTATTCATTACCTGAAATTTTTTCCTAAATTATATTATTGATTATGTATTCTCTTATCTAGTTGTAATAAGCCAAATCTTTAAAAGGGCAAGCCAGGTGCATTACTTTGTGTTGCAGGTGTTTTCGATTGGCTGAGAACACTAGGTTATTTCCCCGTTGGCTTCTTTATTTCCCTCTCCTATAAACCATCCTTCATAGAATTGGACAAAATATTTTCGCGTAACACATGAAATATCATTTTTTATGAAATGAATAAAACCTCATTTTGAAATCTCAAAATCCTGGTGATGCATGCCATTACAACTTTTAAAAATAAATTGATAAGACGTTCGTCAATGCACCACAAGAACAGTTAAAGTGAGAAAATAGCTGCGCGCGGAAAAGAGACAGGACGATAGGTAGAATAGACTTAGAATTTTTGATTGCTTTACCTATATAAATAGGCGACGGTGTGTCGAAAAGAGAGTTCAAAGTTTAATACGGAAGAATCTAGAATAAGAAAAGAAAGGTAAGTATAGTGAAGGAAGTAAAACTAGTGGCCAATTTCATTTTTTCGATCCCCGAACCACAGCTCGTAACAATATGTTGTAAATATTTTGTTGTCTGTAATTAACCTTTTGCGCTCCGTTGTCCCCTCCGAGAGGACATCACTGAATTAACTTACATTATTGTAATTTTTTGAGAAATACATTTTTTTTGATGCAATGGCACAATATATCAAAATTAAATATGGTGAAAAAAATACCAATTGCATATACGTCGTAAGAAAACGTGGAAGTGCGCTCACGATGTTTTGTGCGCTTGTGTTACGTGCACTCGAAGAATAGCGATGATCGTTTGTGAAAAAATGTTGGTACATATGGTGTTTTACATTGTGTTATGAAATTTGATATTTATAATGTAAAGCAAGCCGTAATTGGAGGAAGCTAAATTCAACCGAACATTACCGAATTGTGATCGGATGTTGATTTTGCAAATATATGTTTTTCGATGTTTATAAAAATATATCAACCTCTTAAGATCTTACTCGAACGCAATGTTATATGAGAGTTTGTAAGTACACGTTTTTGGCCAAAAATATTGCAAGTAACTAGTAGTCAACGTCCGACACGGCACAGTACAAAGAGTTAAACTTGACTGTGAGATGAGTCTAAAAGCACGGATTGCCCAGTCACGGTGAATTAGTTGATTTGTACTAGCAACACTGCTGCTCAGCCGGCTTGTGACAATGTTATTACCTAATGCATTAGTTGGGTTGTGAAAATACTAATGCTTATAGTAGTATTATAGATAGCAGCAAGAATATACTGAAAAAACAATTTTAAGATACAAATAGGAATGTTTTAAGATAAATAAAATACTTGTAGCTGCGTAGAACAGAATATGTACATCGGGAACAAATTCTCGGAACGCGTCTCCCGCACCCTGCATCTTCTCTCGCTGTGTGTATAATAGGTCCGCTTTTGTAAACAAAAAAATAGTATAAATCAAGACGCTTTCGTCATACATGTGGAAGAATACAGCAAAAGATATAATAAAATTACAAAATATTTTCTGAATTGATTTATTTTGGTTTGAATTTCTACAGGAAATTTTTCAAGAGAATTTGTTGCACAATTCAAACAGTATAACTCTTTGTAAAATATACTACAATCTTTATTTATACATACTTGCTTTTTACATATTTCACAATCTGAGCCCAACACTAGAATTTCTCCTTTTCCAGGGGGACTGAATGGATCCTTCATTATGTAACTTGGATACTTGAGATTTATTGTGTGTGAAAAGGGTGGTTGTGAGCCTTTGTAATGCACCTTTTCATTTAAGTCACATAAAACACACTTAAAATCGTAGGTCTCTTTTGCAACTTCGTCATTTGATTTGGAATCAGCCATTTCCTAAAAAATGATAATATTATTCAGTTTCCAAATTTTATCATTAAAAATTAAATTACAAATGTGGACATATATATAAATATATTTAATAATATTTTATCAAAACATGTCTTTAAATAAGTACATAATAAAAATTTAAACACAGTAACTTCTTTCTTTCTAGAAATAAAAAATGGATTAATTTTAGTCTTAAAAACATTATTCTGGTTATACATACATATGATATACTTAATGCAAGTAAATATCAAAGAAGAGTCACATCCCAGTTTTATTCCTTTTTGCAGATTACTTCTCTAGGTGCTTCAATTGGCCACCATGAAGGTTTTATTACATCAGCTGTATAATCCCCTACTTTTAAAGATGTCTTATCCAAAGCCTCTTTAATTCTAATTAAACCTAAACCATAGTCTTGTGAAACACCTTTTAATTTTCCTAAATTTACAGTTGAATTATCACAAGGTGTTATAACTGTATCTTTTGGTATAGGATCTTTTATACTTTGTCTAAATTTTAGAGGCATTATTCTTTTTCTAACAACGCCTGTGTGGTGGACTCTTGCTGTTAGTTCCTGACCAATATAACAACCTTTATGGAAACTTACACCATGGAGGTAATCACAGTTTACTTCTAAAGGGAAAGTAGTACCAGGAGGAAGGTCATCAGATCCCTCACATACACCTAATTTATATCTTAAATATACATAAGCATCTTCACTATTTTCAACTATAATATCATTTCCAAATATTTCAGTTATTTGAGAGTCTTGTATTGATAACCCAGCTATAATTCTAAATCCCAATTCAACAAGACGAGGATCTGGATATATATAAATATTATCAACTTCATAGTTAGATATTGTATTTTCAGGACTTATCATTGCCCATACTTGAAATTCTTCATTTATATCTTTGATTTCAACATTTCTCTTCAGTTTATACATTTTTAGATGTTTTTGTAAAAGATTAAGTATGTTAGAATCACATTCAATTAAAAATGACTGATCTGCTACCCACTTGTGTATCAATGCATCATAGAGTACCCTACCCTTATTGTTTAAAAACATAGTGTACATAGATTTAGAATTTTCCAAATGTCGCATATCATTTGTAATAAGTCCTTGAAGATATGTAGAGGCATCATTGCCTATTACATGTATTAATTTTCTGTTTCTTAAAGAAATTAAAACTTTGGATGCATTCTTATGTTCATTGTGCGTGTATCGTAGAAATGTATACTTAATACACAGTTTTGTTAAATAGGTTTTTACCTGGTTCAATATCATTGTTTTATTCTTCCTAAATTTATTAATATGTAAAAATTTAAGTTATTTTACTTTCTTAAATCTTCAGTTTTAATTATAACATTATGCCTCAAGATATACGATAATATATAATACAAGGCGAATATTTAGAAATAAAATTATTATGTCAATGTCAAGTCGAGTCAATCAATGCAGCATAGACTATACACTGTACTATTATAGATGCGCAACTCTAGTTTAAAATTCTTATATATGGTACCGTCAAACGAGATCAATAAAAATCGCGGGGTGAATAGATACAAAACCAGGAAAGTTTTTATACCATAATATCCAATATTTTTTGTTAGTAAAAAGAAACACAAATAAAACTACTATTTTATTTGTGTTTCTTAAGGGACAAGATTATATTAAAAAATATTATATTATAGTAAAAAATGTTTTGACGTGAAGTTAAGCAAAGGTAAAATAAAATAGGTTTGAATATCATCGGTCGAACTACGTGCTCCAGAAAAGTTGCTAATTCTTTCTATGATAAACGCCATTGGACTCTTTGGACTTACGATTCCTTGTAAAGTATAAGCTTGATAAAGTAGATAGGACAGTCTTAAAATTTAAAAATAATTTGCCCAGTCCAAACTTTGTTACAAGTTTCTTTAAGAGGCATAAAGACCAAATATCTCAAAGAAACAGCCTCAATATTAAAAATAATACGGCAGTGGTCACGCTAATGTCGTTAATAAAATATTTTGAAGAATTAAACCTTTTTTACAAAATGTTGAGACTCAAAATATAAAACTATAACGAAAGTAATTTAACCGACGACCCGGAAATTATAATAAAACGTGGTAAAAAGTACCCAGAAAGGGTGGTCAACCATTCGATCTTTGAAGGGGAATTATTGCTAGTGCTAGTGCTAGCTAGTGGTGTGAGAATGAACCACCGGGAATGAGATATAACCGCTTCCAAATGATGAATGGTTTGACGGCAATATATTCGAAGATTGGGTTAAATCTATATTATATTATATCTATTGTCTTGCCTTATTTTGGAAACAAGGGAAATAATTCTTATTAGGGAGAATTTGTCGTCACATTTGTTTTTAGACGTAATAAAATTGCTTGCTTCTTCTTCTTCTTCACCGATTTCGGCTATAGCGACTGCACACTGTACCACTTGTGAGACCTCATATGATTGATATAACCTATTTTAGCTGTAAACGCACAGGTGCTACATGTGAGGACTCCATTATTATAGTTGTAATAGATAAAATTGATCGAGCGTGCTTGCGGTAAAAAATGCACATCTCAGAGGAAAGCAGTTTTTATAGGACGATCGCCATGTACTCCACACAAAGATCAAAGTCTTTGTGTGGAGTTTTATAACATGCGATCTAAACACCTTAAGTCGCTATCTACCAAAAGCTGCTGAAGCAACATCGAGTCTGCAGTTTACCTCCGAATCAAGTTCACCCTTTGAAGTAATATTACTCCCCAGATATTTAAATTTCTGGACCGGAAGACAACCGAAAAGTGACTTTTCGGTTGTCTTCCGTAGAGTCTACTATACCTGAGGATGCCTCGTGTTGGGGCGAAACACGTGTCGTGTACAAGATGTAAAAGTGATAGTGTGTGTTTGGCGTTGTGTATAGTGGTTGGTGGGTGGAGAGTTGATGGCCGATTTTCGGTAATTTTTTGGTTTAAGTTCCAAATAAATCCACTAAACCCAGCGGAAAAACACACATTATTAATTTTCTGTTATTGTTTTGCTTGTCGCGGATCTTAGCTAAGTAAAACTTTTGACTGTCCATATAGTGATGGATTTCCGCAAAGTAACGCCTGACTCCATTAATAATCTGTTTGATATTGTCTTCATTGAGCTAAATATCAAGAGGCACCTGATTCTCAGTTTCCGCTGTAATGATCTCTGTTTTAGCAACATTAATTTTCAGCTCAAATTTATAACACTTGGTATCAAACGTTATCCATCATATCAGTTGCTCCAAACCCTCGTAAGTCTCAGCCACACAACAAAGTTCATCGGCATACATGATTTCAATGATCGTACACAATTTGGTTTTTGAACTTGCTTTAAGTCTTATTAGTTTGAAGACTCCGCCCTGGCCCTCGTTACCATATCTAATACTGATTCCCTCTGTGGTATTAAACCAAATTTCGACAGAACTATCCAAAGTGTCTCCTAAAGAATACAGTCGAAAGCTTCAGTATGGTTTGGCAAGTTCCTTATGTAGCCAAGGTCTGATGCCCTATCCACGTAAAGCAATTGATTAAAATGCTCGGCCCAGTGCTTTAAAATCTCACCCTTATCTGTCACCAACGAGCCGTCCGAAGGAAGACTTTAGAAGACTCTAACTGGTTTGTGTCAGCAAGTTTCAGATTCTCAATTTCTTCTCTTCAATTTGTCATTCTCGTTATTATAATTAATAGCAAGAATTCAGTTTTATTTACCTGATAACCTTCTAACAACACACCCACGAAAGGTAAGTAAAAAGAGTTACCTTTTTTCATAACCAGACTATTAAGTGCCACTAACATAGTTTGGCTATTAAAACCTCTTTTAAACTAAATTATTACCAATAATGTAGAAATATCAAAACCGCCCGTTTTTTTGCAAAGGAGTGTATTTAAATAAAAATGGAAGGAATTAAATAATGTAATTAAGTGAAATGACACATTTATTAATTAAATGAACATATAAATGGGCGTCTTATAAAAAATCAAGTTTTTTTTTTTTTATTAGCATTCACTTAGTATTTTACTTATAATTATTATTTTAGTCTATTTCAGCAATAACATTATAACTATGTTTTTTGTTTATTAGCGAAGTAACATATGAGATGATAATAAAATTGCATAAAATATGGAATCCGAGATCAACTTATTTATCAGAATATTATTATCATTCTGCATTTTGTAATCAGCTTGCTGAAAAGGACTGTAATGTATTGCGATTTATTAAAATTTAAGTAAAAAAAAACAGGAGCGTCATTAGACGCTTGGTAGATGTGAAACATTGACGACGGCTCGGTCTCCACCGTATGCTCACGGCCACGAGTAAGTCAGCCTGTGAAAAGTCTAGTGGAGGGGAGCGTAGCCTGAATCGAGACGACGTTTCAGTCTACGATTTAACTCCCATACCCCGCGATAAGATATTTCACATCAAAATTAATCACATAGGAAAAATTTATTGCGTGCTTGTTTATAATACTTAACATATTGACAAATTTTATTTATGTAATAAATATCTAATTTTATCGCTCCTTGATAATTGTAATCACCAATCGTCAATAATTTGTATTTCATAAATTCTTAGTGGGTAATGCCCACGACAAGATTAAGTTACAAAATTGAGCTTTAGGTTAAATGTGGCACTGAAATTCTTTTATACATATTTTATTAATTTTTCATAGACAATATTTATTTACAATTTTGTTTTTCATATGATAGTTATGAAATTATCATATCGACTAACTAGTCTGACCACGACTAGTATCGATAAGTATGATTGGCATAGACCCTTTAACAATTAGTTTTTAATTATATATTACTGACCCCAAAATGTGTTTTAACTTACACTAACATATTATTACTTACACTAATGTCCATACAGCCGTGTCTATTGTATGGCTGTGTGGACTGATGATATAGAATAGATAATATAGAAAATATGCATATTGAAACATATTGAAATACAGAAACCTTATAAAGATATCGAAAGTCTAAATATATCGTACATACACTGATCTTAGATTTTACTACTACTGATCTTAGATGAGCTTAGATTTTTGTCTTTCTTGGTGCCAGAAATTGTTACCAGAAAATTGAGCAAAACATTAGAGCAAAAAGTGTAAGATTCAATGAATTAGGTTCCGAAACGAGTAGGTTCCGAAATATAATGAATAAAATTAATATTATTAATAATAAGTGTGTGTGTGTGTTCTTCATTTCATACATTTTAACAAAATTGTTTAACCTTTAGCGAACGAATGCCGCCATACTCGCGACATTGCAAATATTCTAAAAAAATCGAATGCCGCCATACATGCGGCATTCCGTTATATTTTAGGAATTCCGAGGAATTCTGTTCGGTTATGCCTTTTTTATGCATGCAACGTGATCTGGAGCATTCCTTTCCGAGCATTCAGTGCAAATACATAGTTTTGTATACGGTCAATAAAGTTTGTTATCGTCATTTTCGGAGCACTATCTGGTAGAAGAAAGAGAAACGGAGTCGTGCGTACATGCGAGCTATTTTTATTTTTTCTATCCACAATTTAAAATGGTGGAGAAAGATGTTCTTCTGGGGATTGGAAATTTGCTGAGTCAATTCATACCGACAACAAAGACAATGGATGAATTTGAAATCAGTTTCGCATTTGAAATTTAGAAAAATATTGATAGAACAATTAAGGGGTGACTTTAGAACACCAGCGCAACCCCAACGTAGGGTGTCGAACTTACAAACAGAAGACAGGTTGGACGGAAAATTTCATGTTATTCGTACAGGTACAAAAAAAGATTGTGCTGTTTGCTCGGATAGAAAAACGCCGGGAGGAAGGCGGGAAACACGTTATTATTGCGATACTTGTACTAAAAAACCTGGTATTCACATAGGAGACTGTTGGGAGAAGTACCATACTCAAAAAAAATATAAGTAATTTTGTATAAATAAATTGTTAACCTATAAAAAATAAATTTATAAATGTGTACAAATAAATACGTTACATACACACATCTATTCCTTTATTTCAACTCCCATTATTTTTCTGAAATTTTCATTTCATTATCCTTTTGTATGGACATACCTGTTCATATATTACCTATTATTACTGAAAGTTTCCATAAAACCCAATAAAGCGATATTAATTATGCACCTTTTCTCGCTCTGGAAATAAAGCACTTAATTTCTTAAAAATCCGTCGACCAACTGGTCATCGTTCTAGAAAAATGCGCTCGTTCGTT